>APFE030939131.1:0-35092 GCA_000404065.3 Pinus taeda | reverse complement strand
AAGCATATGGCTTGTGGAGTATTCTCCTTCCTTAAGGAGTGAATGTATGGTGTTGCCCTACCTTAAGGGTTTGAACAATAAAGTATCATTTCATATTATTCTTGGGTTTATTCGTATTATCTTATACTTTCTTATCAGATCCATAATAATTCCGGGTTAGATCTACAACAAAGGCTTCTTACCTCTGTAATTGTATTGTGCTTGGGCCAATTAAGAATGACCTCAACCTTACAAGGGTTGATCTTTAACTCACCTACTCCAACAATGTGTCCCAAATACACTAAAGAATTCTTGCCAAATTCAAACTTCGACATCATTAAAAACAACTGTTCTTTTCTCAATACATCAAGTACTTTGTTTACATGCATGACATGTTCATCTCTTGACAAGCTGAATATGAGGATATCATCTAAGTAGACAATGAAAAAATATTCTATAAATGGTCTCAATACATAATTCATTACCTTCATGAAAGTAGCCGGAGCATCTGTAAGACCAAAAGGCATAGCAAGCCACTCAAATAATCCTTGTTTAGTTTTAAATGTGGTTTTCTAAATGCCTTCTTCAGCTATCCTAACTTGATGATAACCACTTCGTAAATCTAACTTAGTGAAATGCTTTGCATACCTCAACTGATCAAGCAAATCATCAATTCTTTTGAGTGGATAACGATTCTTTACCATGATTTTGTTCAGTGCATGGAAATCCACACACATGCACCAAATTCCATCCTTCTTTGGCACCAAGACAATGGGAGAACCACATGGCGAAGTTGATTGGCATATGATACCTTTGTTCAGCAATTCTTGAATTTGATTTTTTATTTCCAAGCTCTCCATAGTAGACATGCGATACATGCCAATGTTTGGAAGTGGAACATCTTGTTGCAACTGAATCTCATGTTGAATTTCCCTCTTGGGAGGTAGCCCCTCTGATTCCTGAAACATCTTGCCATTCTTGCTTACCACATCAAACAAATCAGATTTCAATTTATCATCATAACCTTCAAAAGATTCATAACCAATATCATTTTTTTTCTTGATCACAAAAAACACAAAATTTTACTTGCATTTACTAGTCTCTTCATCTACCCTGCATTAACAATAGAAATGTTCAACTTTTTGTGATGGGCTCTCACAATGTACTCCACCCCATTCTTGAGCAATATGTATTTGTTGTCATGGTGATAAAATATTGCTTTCCTATAATACAAATAATGACTACACAAAATGATTCCTGAGATGTTAAGTGGAACTACATCTAACTCAACTTCATCAACGAACGTTTCAATAATGGTGAACTTGAATAAACACTTCCTTGTAACCTGTAAGTTTGCATTGTTAACTATCCAACCCAATGGATATGGCTTATGATGAAGTATAGTTTCAAGATTTAGTTTTTTAACCAAGTCTTCTAAAATCAAGTTTGATTGTGACCCACTATCAAATAATGCATCAATCTTTGTATGAATTGAAATCACTCTTACATAAAACAACTCTATTCTTGACTCTTCATTTGGAGTGTTGTTTTGACTATGTCATGAACTAGTGCTTGCAACAATTTCTTTTCCTTTTGTAACCATGGCTGAAATCTTGGTCTCATCATCATAATCTGAACCAAGATCACGTTGTATGGTAGTGGTCATCTTTTGTTTTCCCTCATTGTTTTGTTTCTTAGGCCTTAATTCGGGATGCAATTTCTAGCAATGGGCTTCATCATGCTCCTCTTTGGAATAGTGCTTGCATGTGATTTTCTCCCCTTAATTCTTCACACTTGCATTCTTCTTTCCCTTCCATTTTCCATCCTTCTCTTTGTCCTTGCCCTTGAATGGCTTCCTCTTATTACCCCCTTCTTGAATGTTCATTCCTCTAGGTTTAAGGTGCGTGGCTTGCACACATACCTCATCTAAATTGTTTGGATTGAACATAAGAATATTATGTTTCAGATATGAATGTAAACCCCCAATATATTTCAGTAGTGTATCTTGGGAATTCAGATTCACTGCTAGCAACAAAGTGCTTTTCCTAAACTCCTGTGTACAATCTTGGACTATTTGGCCTTTAAGCTGCCTAAAATTTTGCCAACTCATAATGGATTTTTGCATATAGGCTAAAGGATAAAACTGTCTTTTAATTGCAGAAACAAATTTAACCCAAGTAATGGATATCTTACCATGGATTCTCATTTCCTCTTGAGTCGTTGCTTCCCACCAAACTAATGAAATTCCTTCTATCCTCAATGAAGCCAATTGGATTTTTATATCATCTTCTTGAAGGTTTTGAATTCTGCAGTATACATCCAACTTTCGAATCCAATTGTCCAACCTTTATGCATTCACCTCTCCATTGTACATGGGAAGTTCGAATTTTATGTCCAATTTAAGTAATGGAGTCTTTCCTTTTGGGGTTTTTGAATGATTATGAGTAGTTTCAGTGGTGGTAGTGGAAGATGATGCTATGTGAGATGATGAAGATGATGAGGATGGTGGATATGGAGGTGGATTTCCACCATTCCCTCTAGAATCCTTCTTCTAATCCTTTTTATCCTCTGAGCTTCCTGATGAGCCCAAAAATTGGTAACTTGTTGGGCTCATTTGGCCTAATTATCCGTGTTTAGTCCTTGTTCAAATCCTTCATTTTCCATAGCTTATGCATTATTTTCAGTATGTTTATGTCGTTTGTACGAATAAGGGTAGTCACTCTTCCTAGGTGGCTAACACATGCTTATTTCAAGGTTTTTGACACATGTTGGAGTAAAACCGAGCAATCATGGGCTAAAAGACGACCAAGCCTGAGGTGAGGATTCGTAGGGGGGTTGTCTATGGCATTAAATAACCCTTCCTCGAGATCTTCACCCCCAACTCCGAGCTCCAAAGACCACCAAAACTGAATCTAGAAGGCAACCAAACAGATTTTAGAAGGGACTGTCTAACTCACAGTTTGGACAACCGAATTCCATTGATTGAGGAGGCTAGCTAGGGCCCTCGTGATGTATAAATGTTGAGGCCTCAACCTTCGTAAGGGACTTTTTGAAACCATTGCATATTTTGCACCTCAATGCTGCTAGCTTTACTTTGTTCTCTTGTAGCCATTCTTGGCATCACTCTTATGACTATTTTTTGATAATGAAAAGCAGTTCGATTTTATATCAACTCTGAGTTTTCCATAGGAGCCATAGCTCTCAGGGTTGGGCCCAACCTGAGGGCCTAAGGCTTCCTTTTTGTACTGTAACTTTTCTTTTATGCATCATTGTTTCCCTTTATGCATTTGAATGTATTTATGTTAGGCAGATTTAGTTATGTTACTTGGATAGATCACTAGTTATGAATAGAGTTGCTTCAGGTGTTTTGGTAAGATAATAACAGAAAAATCTCCACAGAAAAGGGACAACCACACTCTCAGTTTCACCTCATCCTTATTGGATCAGGGGATAGAATTGAAGAAACAGTGCTGCCCCAACAAAAACACTAGTTTGCTTGACCATGCAATCCTTGGTGTACTGTTTTCCTTTGCAGAAATTAGTTATGGGTTTAGAGCTCTGAAATGTTTGTTTGCATAGTTGATGTACATGGTTTTCGTTCCAATAAAGCTATTGTTCATTCATGCTCATGATAGGTAGACTAGATTAGCTAGGACTTTGATCATTTGCAAGACTTTGTTGATTCGGTTGAACGTACACCGTGCAGGGCATCTCTACCACTCTTTCATCCCTAAAGCATCATCTGAGCCACCTGTTCCATCTCCTAGCTGGGTTCCTTGTCTCCCATCTGTCCTTTTCTTCCACGTAACCCTACCTTTTTGTTCAATCATTGCCTTAGCCTTCTCCAAGCCAAGTCAGCCTTCTACACCTTCTCACCACTCCATCCACCAGTCCCTAGGCCACTTTAGACCCCTATCCTACCTCCATATCCATTCATGCATCTTCCTTCACTCACCCTGTTATCTCAAAATCTGACCCTGGAAGGCTGCAGACTAGGAAGACCTCAAGTAACTATTTCAAACCTGCTTTAGGCTGAGGCTTAGCCTCCTCAACCTGAGAGGGCTCTCTCAAAAGGGTTAATGATTTTGATTATAGTTAAGATGGCTAACTCTTGTGAAACAAATGTAAAAATATGAATGGTGGAAACACACTAAGCAACTATCCATTGGGATTATGGAGTCAACATCATTTCAATATGACAATGATTTCAACCTTACATAGAAGTCAGGGCATTCAGCATTTAAAATATTCAGAACATACCAACTCAGATAGGACCACACAGTCTATGAATGCATACAGGAAGTTAGAGCACCTCAACTGAATTCTAAGTGATTACACATTCATACCACTGCAAGAATTAGGAAAATAACAATATCACACATTCTGAACATCAAATCCCTCATGAATCCTGAGAAGTAAAGCCAAACATGTATTACTAAAACAGAGTATTACATAAGCCAAATATCAGAGTTTTTTCATAAAATTTCCAACCCTTATTACATTGCTGCTCCAGCTATATATAGAGCTCTTCTACCTAACTAAGATTCCTCCTCCAGGCATGAGGGGAATTCAAATTCCTCCTTATTTGACACCTATTGACACTTAAACTAACTATTTAATACAAAAGATAGCTAACTAGGAGTCCTAGAGACCTAAAACAATTAGGAGTGTAACTCCTCATTATGATCAAAAAAACCTTATCTAGGAATTAAACACTCCTTTTGACACATAAAAATCCATGAAGTCGAATTTGATGAAGCCCATAACCTTCCAGCTAGCCCTTGATGACTCATCCTTTTGTTGTTCCTAGAAACTAGGAAACTGTCCCTTGCTCTGTTCTAGCTGAACAATAGGTCTTGGGACATAGCTCATAACTTCTCATAAAAATTGTATTTAGAAAACATGAAGGAGGCTTTTGTGAATGAATCCATGCATAACAAAAACCTCTCTTGGTTTTTTGAAACACCTTTCCTACCACCCAAAATATGTCTTTGAAAAACAGGTGTCAAACAGAGAAATAGGCTTGTGAAAAACTGCACTTATAGCAGTTTCGTAGCGCAATTTTGATCATTCATTTCTCTCAAATAATAATGGATCTGAAGAAAGTGGAAGAAGATTTTGTACTTCAGTATCTTAAGGATGAAAACCTCTTTCACTTTTTAGAGATGAGGTTTTAACTGCTCATAAACGCTTCTAGAAATTGATTGGTAAAAACAAGGAGGGAAAGTTCCTCCTTTTTGCTTTTGATCTTCACAAGGATATTCGAAATCAATTATGCCTGCTGTCCTTCTTCGATTACACAAAAATGTATTGGAGTGCCACGTTCTTGATGTGCTATAGACCTTGCCCATGCCCGTGTATGAGGATAAAACTTGTTTAATTCTGCCTGAAGTATGATGAATAATACTTGGCTGTGATAAGCTTTATGACAAATGGCTTATGGTTTATATATGCTTTTGCTTTGCTTGTTTTGTGCTTTCTGAATGTTTATCTTGTGTAAATGATCCTTCTTTAGAGACTCCTTTTCGAAAAGGTTTCCCTTTTGTCCCTCCAAATTGGTCAACTTCATCAAAATATGTGGCTACAACAGTTTCGTAGCGCGCTACGAAACAGCTGTGCATTAGGCATTATCTTCAGCAGTTTCGTAGCGCGCGCTACGAAACTGCTGTGTAATCACAAAAACATAGTTTAAATGCCAAAATTTGACTATATTGAGCCTCTTTGTATTGGAATGTCTTTTTCAACTACCCTGAAGCTATTCACAACTGAAATGGAGATGCATCATTCTTGAAAAAACTTGCAACAAGGTAAATCATCAAAATTTGGTACATGACCTTACTTGCTATGTGATTTTCCTTAGCTAAAGAAATCCTTTCTGCTGGCTTAGTTGTATCTTCAGATCCTCAATTTACCTCTTCATAATTTTGATGTTGGGTCTGAGCCTATTATTAATCCATCTGATGTATCTTGCCTTGCTTAACTTAGGAACTGCCTCGCTTGAAACAATGATGAAGATTTCTGATCTCTGTTCACCATATGCTTGTTTGCTCAAACTAAGAATGGTAGCAAATTTCTATTGCATGAACACGACCAAGATTAGCATGAATATGTTCAGGATCAATTAACTCTTCCCTTACCCTTTTTCTTTGAAATTTTGTCAGTGATAACAGTGGTACACTAAGAACATGCAGGTCCAGTGCATTGTCCTCTTTATAACAAACATAGATTTGCTTGACAACCATCCCTTTCAAGATTCTTGGGCCTTCACCTCGGGCTTAAGCTTGATAATCACCGTAGGAGAAAGAAATCTATATCTACTGAAAAATGCTCAGTCAACCTTGAGCTTATTTGCATTTTCCTACCTACCTACCCTATCAATTCAAACTTCTTTCAGCTCAATCAATGTGAAATTTCCAGTGTAGCCAATCATTTGTCTTATCTGATATTGGAGGCTCTTGACTACATTCGACCTCAAAATAACCATGGTAGTGAGATGACCAAATCAACTCATAATGTACTTGATCTTCATAAAACAAATGAAAATGAAATACTGATGTGCAAAACTTTGCCATGTATTCATTTATAGGGTCAAAGAGAACATGGTTATTTTGATGATCATCATAACATTCTATAGACAACTGATCCTCAGCCACACAAAATTCCTTTGATATTCTATCCAACTTCTTTTCTAAATGATGCCCACAAACAATGTAATTTTCCTCCTTATTATGATCATTCATTGGTGTAAGCTGCTGCAAGGAATCACAAAATTGAACAACCTTTTCCTCTGCTTGAAGATTATAAAAGATATCTTCCAGTACTTCTTCATGGGGTTTGCAATCAATTTCATATTCTTTATAATCAAAAGACTGGCAAGTCTGCTGCATATCTACATCAATATTAGAGGATTGAACATGTTTTTCTTAAGTAAACCCCTGCTTATTTTCATGTTGCATTTCATGGGATGTTATACTTTCTTCTTGGTGTTGAAATGCATTGTTATGAAGAGCCTCTAAAATTTCTTCATCCATAAATTCATCATCATCATAACAGTCCTCCAAGTACTGAATAAGACTTAAAGAATGTCTACAACAATCTTTGAGCAACAATAAGGAAGGATGAAATTCTTTATACATCTCATAGAATTCATCATGAAAACTAGCAAGCGAATATATTGAACCATTTTCCAAGCTTTTATACCAAGACCATGCTTTTCCTTCTAAAGTGGTCATAAACATCCTCATGAGAAAATCCTCAGGGAAGTGAACCTTAAGACTGCGTACATGCATATGAAACCTAAACAAATGAAGAGCAGCATTGTCTTTCTTTTCATCTTTGAATATCGGAAGATCCTCTAACCAATCAACCTTTGGCATAGGATTTGGAAAACCAAGGATATGAGATCGATTCATAGGAGCATACCTGGCATTCATTCTTGCAGTGGAACTCATCTTGAAACTTCATCAAGCTACTGATCTTCTTGCAGTGGAGTCACCTTGCAATTTCTTATTCGATGTGTGGAGTCGCCAAGGTAGATTTGTAGCCTCAAAAAGATGTCTGAGCTCCTGCTACCTTCAGAATTTCAGCCTCTTGATTTCGGGAAAGAATAAGCTTCAGGCTCCCGGTAGATGTACCAAAATGTTATCTCAAAATATGACCCTGGAAGGCTACAGACCAGGAAGACCTCAAGTAACTATTTCAAACCTTCTTTAGGCTGAGGCTTAGGCTACTCAACCTGAGAGGGCTCTCCCAAAAAGGGTTAATGATTTTGATTATAGTTAAGATGGCTAACTCTTGTGAAACAAATGTAAAAATATGAATGGTGGAAACACACTAAGCAACTATCCATTGGGCTTATGGAGTCAACATCATTTCAATATGACAATGATTTCAACCTTACATAGAATTCAGGGCATTCAACATTTAAAATATTCAGAACATACCAACTCAGATAGGACCACACAGTCTATGAATGCATACAGGAAGTTAGAGCACCTCAATTGAATTCTAAGTGATTACACATTCATACCACTGCAAGAATTAGGAAAAGAACAATATCACACATTCTGAACATCAAATCCCTCATGAATCCTGAGAAGTAAAGCCAAACATGTATTACTAAAACAGAGTATTACATAAGCCAAATATCAGAGTTTTTTCATAAAATTTCCAACCCTTATTACATTGCTGCGCCAGCTATATATAGAGCTCTTCTACCTAACTGAGATTCCTCCTCCAGCATGAGGGGAATTCGAATTCCTCCTTATTTGACACCTATTGACACTTAAACTAACTATTTAATACAAAAGACAGCTAACTAGGAGTCCTAGAGACCTAAAACAATTAGGAGTGTAACTCCTCATTATGATCAAAACAACCTTATCTAGGAATTAAACACTCCTTTTGACACATAAAAATCCATGAAGTCGAATTTGATGAAGCCCATAATAATAATAGATCTGAAGAAAGTGGAAGAGGATTTTGTACTTCAGTATCTTAAGGATGAAAACCTCTTTCACTTTTTAGAGATGAGGTTTTAACTGCTCATAAACACTTCTAGAAATTGACTGGTAAACACAAGGAAGGAAAGTTCCTCCTTTTTGCTTTTGATCTTCACAAGGATATTCGAAATCAATTATGCCTGTTGTCCTTCTTCGATTACACAAAAATGTATTGGAGTTCCACGTTCTTGATGTGCTGTAGACCTTGCCCATGCACGTGTATGAGGATAAAACTTGTTCAATTCTGCCTGAAGTATGATGACAATACTTGGCTGTGATCCGCTTTATGACAAATGGCTTATGGTTTATATATGCTTTTGCTTTGCTTGTTTTGTTCTTGCTGAATGCTTATCTTGTGTAAATGATCCTTCTTTAGAAACTCCTTTTCGAAAAGGTTTCCATTTTTTCCCTCCAAATTGGTCAACTTCATCAAAATATGTGGCTACAGTAGTTTCGTAGCGTGCTACGGAACTGCTGTGCATTAGGCATTATCTTCAACAGTTTCGTAGTGCGCGCTACGAAACTGCTGTGTAATCACAAAAACATAGTTTAAATGCCAAAATTCGACTATATTGAGCCTCTTTGTATTGGAATGTCTTTTTCAACTGCCCTGAAGCTATTCACAACTGAAATGGAGATGCATCATTCTTGAAAAAACTTGCAACAAGGTAAATCATCAAAATTTGGTACATGACCTTACTTGCTATGTGATTTTCCTTAGCTAAAGAAATCCTTTCTGCTGGTTTAGTTGTATCTTCAAATCCTCAATTTGCCTCTTCATAATTCTGATGTTGGGTCTGAGTCTATTATTAATCCATCTGATGTATCTTGCCTTGCTTAACTTAGGAACTGCCTCGCTTGAAACAATGATGAAGATTTCTGATCTTTGCTCACCATAGGCTTGTTTTCTCAAACTAAGAATGGTAACAAATGTCTATTGCATGAACACGACCAAGATCAGCATGAATATGTTCATGATCAATTAACTCTTCCCTTACCCTTTTTATTTGAAATTTTGTCAGTGATAACACATCCATCCTCTAAAAACCAATTTTTAAACATCCTGTAGAAATTTCTGAACATCCTGTAGAAATTCCTGAACATCCTGTAGAACCCCTGCAGACTTCCTGTAGAAGCTCACAAATGAGGTTTCTTGATAGCCCAACTTTGTGAAACTCTCTAGAAGGGTGTTAGGGACTCCTTAGACCCTCTTTGAACCTTCCCAACCATTTCCAAGCATTTCTCCTCCTTGATCCACCCCTGCACAGTAAAGCACAGTGAAAGCATATGCATGATGAAATTGACAACTTAATCAAAAATACAGAAAGATGTTCTCTTAGGATAAAGGTAGTCTAAACACATGTATTTTACCTTCATAGAAGTAATGGCATCTATTTCAGTAGTTTGCATTCTCATCTTTGCATCAGTAGGACTAGCTGGTAGAATTAGGGTTTGCTAGGGTTTGCGCTTTCCTTCAGTTTCTCAATCTCTTTTCGCAAATAGATTAGCTTCCTTTGAGTTAGCTTTCATCCATCAATTAAAAAGCTTCTTCTAAGAGCTCATAGAAGTTGGCTTAAGCCCCTAGTGGACCTGTGCAGTTGACCAAGTGACAGCTACGGCAAGAGCTAGTACTTGTGCATACAACATCGTCGCTTCCAAGTTTGTTACGAACAACCGGGTTGATAAAAGTAAAGAAGGGAGTCCCAATAGTTGCAGCATTATTGCTGCAATACTGGAGCCCACCACTTTTATTCAAGGGAAGTAAACTTGAGTTGACCTTTTTGTGGTGTATCTTGACTCATATTCAGTCGTCCATACCTGGGTTGTCAGAGTTATGTTCAATATCACATCAAATATTTTGTCCTTTCATTGTGCTCTTATCGACTTCAACAAATTTCTCTGAGAGTAGGCCCAGAGCCACACCCTGGCCCTATTTCCATCATTGATAGGTGGCCTTGTGCTCAACATCGATCAGTATCATGGGTCTTTGACTGAGTGGTTTCCCTTGTGTTCGACATCAACTTCAATTATCACACATTGGGATTCGTGTAGTACCTTGGTTTCCATTTGACCCTATTGGTGGATTCCTCACCTCTGTGTCAGCTTTCATTATTGGTTGGTTCAGATAGTTTCTATCATGCGCTAGCCACATATTCATCTGATTTGTTCCACACTATTGGCCTGCGGGTACCACTTGCACTAGATTGATGTAGGATTCCTTAATGCCTTCCTTCTAGCAGATATTTTCCCATCGACTCTAACTCATTGCTTTGGGAACGAGATCTAGAGTCCTTTTTTAGTACTTTAGGGTTTGCAATCATTAGTGGCAAACTCCTTCGCTATCAATAGTGAGAATACATCAATGTCTCCTGATTGATAGATTCTCTCAAGTGTTTGAATTCAACTCATTTATTTGCAATTGTTAGATTGTACTTGGGTACCTTGACTCTCATCATAATTATAGGTGAGTTGTATCATGTTTGTTAACAACATACATCAATGACTAATAATCAAATGATTTCTCACACGGTCGACTTCAGATCATTTATTCCCATAGTGTAGAAATGTACCATGGTGGTTGGTGAAGACCTCAGGTTGCATCAAAATTTCATGGTTTACTTGTCAGTCCTTGATGCTCGGAGTCATGTCCTTGGGTAGCCCTTTCCCTTCAAACTTGGTCCTGTTAGCTCTGCTATGCAATGCTGATTTTCTAAGGTCGGAAAGTATCATAGTCTGTTGGTTGTGTCCAAAGGGGGCTTACAATGGTCAATTTTCTCTTTCCTCCTCCACCCTGCTCA
The DNA here is from genome assembly GCA_000404065.3 of Pinus taeda. Classification (NCBI taxonomy): domain Eukaryota; kingdom Viridiplantae; phylum Streptophyta; class Pinopsida; order Pinales; family Pinaceae; genus Pinus; species Pinus taeda. Next base: position 23,814 of record APFE030939131.1, on the reverse strand, counting down.
TCTTTGAACCCTTTCCATTCCCTAAATAAACCCTCTAAAATATAACAAAGTCCTTTTTAGCCCCAGTTCCAAGTGCAAATTCCAAACCCATAAAACCTCACCCATATGACTTCACGCGCTCATAACCCCTCGTTGAATCCCCGCCATTGATCAACCCCAGCCGATCCAACAGATCTTGTCATGCTTGATAAAGGCAACCTGGTCTACGACTCCCCACCATCAGATCATCTCCATAAAGATCCGACTGCCTTCTCTCTATCGCGCCAACAACTTAATCAAACATTAGCGCCAATGAGAGTGGTTTTTCTCTCTCATCCACCGCTACGTGTCAATTGCTGAATGGAATTGCGTGACCCCAGGTGTGATGAATACCATTACCGCTTGTCAATACTGCTCGCCCGTTACACGTCCGTGTAGTTTCACTCCACGATGACTGTCCAATCTGTCCGCTGAAGATCTGACGGCCCTAATTCACCCTGCTCCCACCTCGGTCAATAGCCTCCATCGAGCCATCTCCACCGTCCATTTCCTCGATCCGACGACCATTTTTCCCACTCATCCAAATCATCCGTTTGCCCATGCATCGCACGTCCTTGACCATTCTATTTGCCCAAAGAGGGAGATGACCAGTTATGCCAGTACCAGCCACTGTCAGCCCCCCAACCACCATATTTAATGGAAAGCATGGCCAAGGGAGAAAAGGACAAGCATGAACCTGTAACTAAATTTAGCAGTCATGGACTCCACTGGTACAAGCACTTCAACTGCCTAAAAGGATAGCACAACACCTGAACAGATTAGATTCACCCACTGAAGCAAGAAAACATGTTCAGAGACTCCATCAGGTAGTTAAATGTGGTTGGTGATCAATTATGACCCCTCCATACCTAAATGGCCAAGTACCCTTGTATTGTAAATCTATAAATACCCAGAAGCAAGATGTAGTTGTGGTTAGCACTTGATGCAAGGTTCAACTTCTGGAGACTGTAGATATTTTTTCTCTTGTAGCATGTCATCTTCATTTTTAGCTAATACAAGCTTCATTTGTTGTTAACTGCTCAATTTCCATTTTCCTCTGTTCTAAGCTTGTGCCTGATACGCTATTTTCTTGGCCTTATGAGGTTTAGCACTAGATAACTGTCGTCTTATCTTTGTACTAAATTGTTGAATGCATCACTAAATATGTTACTTAGGTTTCTTTCTATCTAATGCAAGAGAGATGTCATCCTGTCTGTGCATTAGTAGGATAGGTTTACAGGTTTCTTTACTTGTTGCAGCCGACCATCACATGGTCTTGTGCATCTGCTGGTGTGGTTGGTATTCTCCATATTCACCTAATCTTTAAACTGTGAGCATTGGTGGTCTAAAGCCTTGTAGTCTGAGGGTGTTCAAGCATGTCTGGAGTGAAACAAAGTAGAAGTGGTTATCTAGATTGAACCAAACCATCATTCCTTCCATTAAACCTGCAACAATAGTTGAATTTATATGTTACCGGGCATATCTGAGCTACAACCTAGGAGAGTTTCTTGGAATCCTAACATAATTGGTGCCATTACTGGGGAGAGGAGATTGAAGCTCAGCTTCCCTGGGAGAATGACACAGATCCAACTTTGATGATAGACAAAGTCCGGACACATTTTCGGTTGTAATCATCTATCTGGCAACTCTATTGGAGGACCAACCTTTTGGTGACTCCACATCATAGTTCTGGCTCATTTTGTGAGGCATACTGAGAGAAATCACCAGTTGACCCAGTGCTTGACCTTGAGAAGATTGTCAAGCAAAGAAAGATATCACAAAAAGGAGCATCAGGATCAGGTAAACTTAAACAATATTATGTATCTCTGCAAGAAAGGCTTGTAATTGAGCATGTACATGTTGAAAATATAGAGGCTAGCACTATCAGTGAAGCAATACTCTTAGAGATTCATAAAGCTCCTTGTTCAATAAATTCTGCTTTGGATCTTAGTCCAAAGAAAACATCCCCTATAGTCCATCAGTTTACTTCAGCCCTGACATTCGTTTCTCAGCTCCCTACCTTCCAAACTGCCAGTATCCTTCCATTTACCCCAGTCATGGCAAGCCCACAAGCACCTACCAAAATGGAAAAAATCATAGCTGCTAGGTATCGACCCCTGGTCCTACCTGTTCCTTTGAATGCCATGCCTATAGGAGAATATTAGAAATACATGCCTAAGTTCATTGGTACAGAGGGAGTAACAGCTAAAGAACACTTTGAGTCTTTTTATAGTTATGCTGATAACCTAGATATTAGTGAAGATGATGTGTAGATGAGAGTGTTTATCCAAAGCCTTGATGGAGAGGCAAGAAAGTGGTTTAGAGAGTTGACCCCTAGTTCTATAGCAGACATTGAGGCATTGGATGATGTGTTTTCAAAGCAATGGGGAGATATGAAAGACCTGCTATACTACCATACTGAGTTTGGCAACCTCAAAAGAGAAAATGGGGAATCATTGTCTGATTTTAATAAGAGATTCAATCGTATGTATAGTAAGATACCAACTGAAATGAAGCCTACCCCTACCTCTGCCAAACTCACCTACGCCAATGCATTTGACTCTGATTTCTATCTGCTATTAAGAGAAAGAAGATGTGCCACTCTAGCTGAAATGCAAGATGCAACCTTAGAGGTGGAATATAATATTATGGCTGCAGAGAAACTCAAAGGGCATACTGATAGAATGAGGCAGAGAGGTGAGGCTTCCTCTTCTTCTTCATCTTCAGAACCTAAAATAGACGAAATGACTAAAATGATAGAGTCATTGGCTGCTGAAATATCCAAACTGAAGGTTGAGCAGAGTGCTGGGAAAGCAAGGCTTCCTAATACATTTGCTCCAAGAAATCAAAATCCATTTAGAAGAGAAAATGAACAATTGCAGATCATTCAGAGGGCAAATAGGCAAGTCAAGAGCAAAGGGTTAAGACCCCTTTCCAGAATGTAGTCATGGAGGAGGAACATTTTGATGAAGAGGATGAGATTCACTATATGGAAGATAAGGGTAGTGCTGCCCTTTTGACATTAGCTGCCTACGAAGAGTCATTACCCCAGGACTAGACCTGTCAAGAGTGAGATAGAGAAGCTATTCTACAGACTGGAGACCAACAAAGATATAACTTGAGGTCAAGAACAAGTAATGTTAAAGAGAATCCTGCCCAAAGAGCTGTTGTCCCCACAGAGCAGTAGATCAGCAAATAGAAGAAACCAACAGTTGATCCTATCATCCTCAAAGCACTAGCTCAAGAGGTAAGAGGCCCTGACAAGTCCCCTTCCCCTTTCAGTTTTGAATCAGAAGTCCAGAAATTAAAAATATCTGTACCTCTAGTAGAACTTGCAAAGAGTGAGGTATTTAGGAAGCCCATCGTTGATGCCCTTGAGTTGAAAGCCACATAAGCCTCCAATGACTATGTGAATCTACAAGATGATAAACCTGCGGTTGAGCTTAGCCCAATGACTGAACCTGCTGATAACAGTTCCCCATCGTTTTATGTCTCCTTGACCATTCATGACAAAATCCTCCACAACTATTTGCTGGATATAGCTGCTAGCCATAATCTGATGCCCAAAGCTATCATGGAAGAGCTAGGCCTTGATATTACCAGATCTTATCACGACTTGTTCTCCTTTGATTCAAGGAAGGTGAAATGTCTGGGGTTAATCAAATATTTGGCTATCACCCTAACTCAGTTGCCCATGAAGAGCATGGTGATGGATATTGTGGTAGAAGATGTCCCCCCTAAGTTTGGTATGCTACTTTCCAAAGGGTGGATTAAGAGATTGGGTGGGACATTTAAAAATGACTTATCTTATGCCACTGTCCATGTTTTTGGAGGAGAAAGCAAAAGACTATACAGGGAAGCCCAACTGGCCTATATCATTAGTGATGAGAAGAATCCCACTAATCATCCCATTTATGCTGTGGACACTGATTTTGGAGCATGTATTCTCCAAATTGAAGAATCCCAGAGGGCCTCGGTGAAGATCAAGAAATCAGTATGCCAAGTTAATGAAGAGGAAGGGACACATGTTTGGGATATGTTCTTTGATGGAACATTTTCAAAAGAGACTGCAGGAGTAGGAGTGGTGCTGGTGTCTCCAAAACAAGAAAGCACACATCTGTCTTTCAAGCTGAATTTTCAGGTCACCAACAATATAGTAGAGTATGAGGCTTTGTTATTGGGCTTAAACGCTGCCAAAGATAGAGGGATCAGAGACATAAAGGTGTTTGGAGATGCCGATATCATCATTCAGCAAGTGAACAAAATGTTCCAAGCAAGGTACCCAAGGCTAAAAGCATACAGAGATGAGGTATGTAGATTCAAAGATTCTTTTGATAGTTTTTGTATCTCGTATATTCCTAGAGTAAAAAATCAACTTGCTAATTCCCTTACTGTATCTGCTAGCATGTTCATCCCTCCCATGCCCCCTAGGTTGGTTTATGACGTCCAAATAGAATATAGACCATCCTTGCTTGATAATGTCCAGCACTAGAAAGTCTTTGAGGATGATGATGAATTAAATAGGTTTCTGCAAGTCATTGATGAATTGTCTGAAATGAAAATTGATCAAGAGATTGAAACCTTGGAGGAAAATCCCCAACCCCAGTTGAAGAACATAATTGGCCAAGATAGTATTATACAATTGCCTAGGAATCATATACCTAAAGGGCTAGTGCCCCTAGAGAAGCTATTTGACCATAATGATGTGCCTCATAAGATTGCCCAAAAAGAAGATCAGTCTGCAGTCCATAAGCATAATGTAGGGAGCCCAGATCATCCAAAGTATATAAATTTGTCCACCCATTTGTCTGTTGCCCAAAGTTTTGAGTACTACACCTTAATGAAGCAATTTGCTGATGTTTTTGCTTGGGAATACAGTGACCTCAAAACTTATGACAAAAACATCATCCAACATAAGATCCCATTGGAAAAAGACACCATTCCTTTCAAACAGAAGCTGAGACCCATAAATCCTTTGCTCCTCCCTTTGATTGAAAAAGAAATCAAGAAGTTGTTGGCTGCCAAAATCATAGTCCCCCTGAGATATTCAAAATGGGTTGCCAACTTGGTAGTGGTGAGGAAGAAGAGTGGAGAAATCAGGCTGTGTGTGGATTTCAGGAACCTAAACAAGTGTTCCAAAAAGGACAACTATCCCCTGCCCAAGATGGAGCACTTGTTACACAAAGTTTCTGGAGCCAAAGTGTTGTCTTTCCTGGATGGATTTTCAGGGTATAACCAGGTTACTGTACATCCATATGATCAAGAAAAGATGGCATTCACCACTCCTTGGGGCACTTTTATGTACTCCAAGTTGCCCTTTGTGCTGATGAATGCTGGAGCCACCTTTCAGAGAGATATGGATATAACATTTGTAGGACAGAAGGATAATTTTGTCCTTGTCTACTTGGATGATATAGCAGTATACTCCAGCAGCCATCAAGATCATATGCAACATTTGAAGAAAGTGTTTCTAAAGTGCAGAAGGTTTGGGATATCAGTGAATCCTAAGAAATCATAGTTTACTTTAGCAGGGGCAAGCTGTTAGGACACATTTTTTTTGCTGGTGTAAAAATTGACCCAGAAAGAGTGAAAGAAATACAGACCTTATCTATCCCAAGATCAAAAAAGGACATCCAATCCTTTCTGGGCAAAATAAATTTTGTAAGGAAGTTTATCCCTAATTTTACAGAATTGGTAAAACACATCACCTCCATGCTAAAAAAGGGATCAGAAATCAATTGGACTAATGCAGCAAGAAGATATTTTGAAGCCATCAAAAGAGCTATTATGGAAGCTCCCACTTTGATAAGCCCAGATTAGAGCAAGGAATTACATATCTTCTCCTTTGCTTTAGGTGACACCCTTACAACAGTCTTATTGCAGAAAGATGACGAGGGTTCAGAGCATCCAATGGATTTCTTCAGCAAAACATTAAGGGATGCTAAACTAAGGTATGATATCATTGAAAAACAGGCTTATGCTCTTATCAAATCCTTGAAAGCTTTTCGAATCTATATTCTGCACTCCAAGGTGATTGCATATGTGCCCTCTGCTTCAGTAAAATATGTCCTAACACAGCCTGATGTTGATGGAAGAAGGGCTAAATGGATCACAAAGCTTATTGAATTCAACATAGAATTGAAGCCCACTAAGCTTGTCAGATGTCAGGGCCTTGCCAAGCTGACGGCTAAAGAAAACTGCAAGATGTTGGACATGAATTTGATAAGCACAAACTCAGAGGACAAACAAACAGGGGAAGAAATAGTTGGACTAGGAAATGAATAGTTATTGACAGAGTATCTAGCTTCTTGTGAATCGTATTCTACAATCGCTCAATTTTTGCTGAAGCTAGAAGTTCCTCTAGACCTTAGTTCAAGTCAAGCCAGGACTATTAAGCTCAGAGCAACCAAGTATTACATTCATGAAAGCTTGCTATATTGGAGGGATCCATCTGGAATCCTCTTAAGATGTCAGGAAAAAGAACAATCTATGGAGGTCATGCATCAGTTCCATTCCAGCATCTATGGAGGACATCACTATTGGAAAAACACATCCCACAATATCCTCAAAGTCGAGTATTGTTGGCCCACTTTATTTTCTGATGTCTTTTCATTTGTAAAATCTTCTGACAGGTGCCAGAGGTTTGAAGGAAAATAGTAGTTGAAGTCCCTACCCTTGAAGCCAATACATGCCAGTGGTCCTTTCCAGTAGTGGGGCTTTGATTTCATAGGAGAAATTAATCCGCATTTTAGTGGCCAGCACAGATGGATCTTAGTAGCCACTGACTACTTCATTAAATGGATTGAGGCCATCCCTACTAGAAAAGTCGATCACCATGTGGTCATGAAGTTCTTGACATAAAACATCTTCACCAGGTTTGGTTGTCCACATAAATTAGTTACAGACAATGCAACAGCCTTTAGGGCCAAAGAGTTGGTGGACATGTGTGACTCAATGGGCATTAAGCTAGTTCATTCCACCTCATGTTACCCTCAAGGTAACAGTCTGGCAGAATCATCCAACAAGAGCCTGATAAGGATAATCAAAAAGATGTTGAAGGACAACAAAAGGAACTGGGATTCCAAACTAAAATTTGCATTGTGGGCTAACAGGGTAACCACCAAGAAATCCATAGGGAATTCTCTGTTCAAGCTGGTGTATGGCATTGAGGCTATATTCCAAATTCAGTTGACTCTCCCCGTGGCCAAGTTCTTGTAGGAAGAGCAGAATGAGGAAAATGATATGGCAAAGAGGATTAGTGACTTGGCTGAAGTACATCAGATCAGAGATCAACTGATTGAAAAGTCTACAGCACATCAAGAGAGAATCAAGGAAGCCAATGATAGAAAGGCAAAGATGGACAATTTTCAAGTTGGAGATTTGGTGCTTAAATGGGATGCATTGAAGGAAAAGAAAGGCAATCATGGGAAGTTTGATGCTGTGTGGACTGGACCTTTTATCATTGCTCAGATCCAGGGGAACAACACTTTCATGCTACAAAGTATGGAGGGAGAAATAGTTTTTGATGGCCAAGTAAATGGGTGGTTTTTAAAGATTTATGTTGTTTAAGGCCTTTAGGCCTCAACATTGTAAATATGTTCTTTTTACAAGTTTTAGTGTAGGCTTAGTTAGACTCCATGCCCAATGGAACACTAGGAAAGATTGTTGACCTTGTTTTTGTATGAAAGGCAGTGGTCTACGGTTCTTGAAACCTCACAGGGAGGATTTCATCCCTAGAAGGAGCCAGTGTTAGCTCTGCTATGCAACGCTGATTTTCTAAGGTCAGAAAGGATCATGATCTATTGGTTGTGTCTAAAGGAGGTTCACAATGGTCAATTTTCTCTTTCCTCCTCCACCCTGCTCATCTCTGAACCCTTTCCATTCCCTAAATAAACCCTTTGAAGTCTAACAAAGTCTTTTTTAGCCCCAGTTCTACGTGCAAAGCCCAAACTCGCCATAAAACCTCACCCATATGACTTCGCACGCTCATAAACCCCTCGTTGAATCCCCTCCATTGATCAACCCCCGCCGATCCAACGGCTCCCGTTGCGCCCGATAAAGGCGACCTGCTCTATGACTCCCCACCATCAGATCATCTCCATAAAGATCCAACGACCTTCGCTCTCATCGCGCCAGCAACTTAATCAAACATTAACGCGTGATGAGAGCGGTTTTTCTCTTTCATCCACTTCTACATGTTGATCGCTAAATGGAATCGTGCGATCACGAGCTTTTACCGCTTAACACTCGAAAGCGGTGCGATGAATACCATTACCGCCTGTCAATACCACCCGCCCGTTAAACGTCCATGCAACTTCACTCCCCGATGACCGTCCGATCTGTCTGCTGAAGATTTGATGGCCCCAATTCACCCTACTCTCGCCTCAGTCAATAGCCTTCGTCGAGCCATCTCCATCGTCTGTTTCCTCGATCCGACAACCATTTTTCCCGCTCATCCAAATCGTCTATTTGCCCAGTGATGGGCCCTAGAAATGGGTAATTATATGGGTTCATTTTGCCTCTTAATGCGATTTAATCCACAATTATTATTATTTTATTGCATGCTTTTTATTATATTTATGCTAATAGAGTGAACTGGGTTAGTCATTATGCCAAAAAGTCTAATGTATGCTTTATGTAGATTTTTAGTCAATTTTGAGACAAAATCAAAGGTTTAATGAGAATTTGGCAGCCAAATTCGAGGAAGAACAAGTGAGATAATTTGTAGGAGGGTGTCCCCTTCATTCATGAACCCTTACCTTGAATTCTCCATAAGAAACTCAGAGCACAAAATTCCACTTTCCAAGGGGTAGCCGAGCAAGTAAAGAAGGATTGTTGTTTATCTCCAGTTCTAGGAAGCCGAGCTCCTTGATTTTAGGAGGTTTTTTGGGGGACTCCATTTGTATAAATAGGGGGATTAGGTCCTAATTTTTTTTAGTTATATGTTAGCTAGTTCTTAGTATATTTTCGCACTTTTGTGCAACATTGTACTCAGCTCATTTTCGAGCTCTTTTTGAGAACAATTTTTATGTGATGTGACTGCTATTTTGATAATGAAGATGATCCAAGCTTTGAGTGAGCACTGATATTTTTCAGAGGGCTGAAGCTCTTGGTTCAGGGCCCAACCTAAGCTGCCCAGCACCTCCTTTGTGTACTTTTATGTTTTTGTTTCCATTCATGAGTTAATTTCTGCTGCATATACTCATTTTACTTCATTAGAATAGGTTGCTTTTGATGGTTAGAATAGTTGTTTTTGCTTCAACGTGCTTAAGTAAGTTGCTACAGTGATAGAAAAAGAATAAAAAAGGCTAACAATAGGTCTTGATCTCCTTTCTCCCTTCTTGGGACCATGATTTGAGGTCAAGACACTACTGTTGCTACCAAAAACACAGTTTTTGCCCTCCCAATGCAACTGCTAGTGTGATACTTTGAGTTGGAGAAGTTGATATTAGTTCAGATTCACTTGCTTAGATCATTTCTTGCTCATTTACCATAGTTCTCTTGCATGATTTTCTGTTCATAAGATATTGTTCAACATTTTCTGGTTTTAGGTCAGAAATTAGGTTAAGTTAGACAAAACTCTGTTTTTTTAGTTTTTGCTTTGGTTAGTTTTGAGAAGTAAATGTGCATATCTCTTGTAGGACATATCGTCTCACCATCCCTCCATCAAACAGCCAACACCAACTCACTTCTAGATCTCCTAAGTCATTCGATACATTTCACCAATCTGCCCTAATTTCTGCATTTTTCATAAAGTTGCTTTCTTGCCATTTGAACAAATCCAATCATCTCCTTCATTCCTGATCTTCCTTGACAAGTTATAGACCCCTCAACACCTTCATCCAGCCTTCATTTACCTTTTCCCATCATTTTTCCATGTTCAAACCTCCAAAAACCACTTTCGGAATCCTCTTGTAGATCCTCCTGTAGAACCTCATGTAGATCCCCTGCAGCCTCCTGTAGAATTTCCTGTGAGTGATTTTTCGAGGTTTGATCACAATGGAAGTCTCCAGAAGGATACTAGGGGCTTCTTAGAACCTCTCCACACCTTCCTCACCTTCTACAAAAGCCAACTCCATCTTCCTTCACCACCAAACCTCTGCACAGTCACAACCAGTCAAATCACAAGCATAATAATTCCACATAAAAATATTCAAAAGAACAGAAAGATGATTTCTTCTCATTTCTCTTCAGGAGTAGCTTGAATAAATGCAATTTACCTTTTCAACAGTCAATGGTACTCATTTCAAGTAGTATCCATCTCTTTTTGCAAAAGTAGGGTTAGTGGGTAAATTAGGGTTTGCGAGGGTTTGCGTTTCATTTCAGTTTTCCTTCTCTTTCTACAAGTAGAATAACCCTTGTAGAGTTAGTTTCCTTTCATCATAGTTAAAAATTCTTTTGAGAACTCATAGAAGTTGGCTTAAGCTCCTAGCGAACTTGCGCCAGCTGATCAAGTGACAGCCTGTAGTAAGAGTTAGTACTTGTGCATACAACACCATCGTTTGCAAGTTTGTTATGAACTACCGAGTTGATAAAGGTAAAGAAGGAAGCCCCAGGAGTTACAGCATTATTGCTGCAATACTGGAGCTCACCACTCTTTTTGGCACCTTTTCCGGGGAAGTGTCAAAGTATTTTGTGATTACTGCTTTTCTTCTATTTTCTACTGCAACATTCTACTAAGTAGTTTATTTCAACAAAAGTAGAGTAGTTGTTTCATTTCCATTCTGCAATTTCAATTCTGCAAAAGTAGATTAGTCATTCCTACTTTCATTTCAATTATACAATTTCCATTTCAGTAAGTGTAGATTAGTCATTTCCTGCTTTCATTTCAATTGTGCAATTTCCATTTCAGCAAGTGTAGATTAGTCATTTCCTGCTTTCATTTCAATTCTGCACTTTTCATTTCAGCAAGCATAGATTAGGCATTTCCTGCTTTCATTTCAATTCTACAATTTCATTTCAGCAAGTTCATTTTAGTTAGTTGCAATTTGTTATTCAATCCATTTCAGTTTTGTAGGTACAAGAAGAAAAAAACAAAAATCACCCAAAAAGAGATTTCCTTTCATGCCTCGTAGGGGTAGAGATATTTCAGAAAAATGTTTGCCCATCACCCCCACTGCTTCACACAACCAACCTTCTCTCTTCTTCGGTGACTGCAATTAAGAAACACCCTTAGGTAACAGCCAAACATATTTTAAGAACTTATAGGGGAAGAAGAAGAAGAAGCCCATTCCTCTGGAGTCAATGGCTGAAAACAGAAATGTTGGGAGCAGTACCTTGTCTTCCAAATGATCTCTTAGAAGTGAATTTGAGAATCGGCTGGAAGATTTCAAGAGCGAGATGAGGCAAATTCTTGCCATGCATATCAAAATAAAACAAGAGGAAGCAGAGAGGGCTTTCGCCATTTTTTGCCCTAGATGCACCAGGAGGCATCCTAGGAATGAATGCCCATTCAAATCTATAGAGGTTTGTTCAATTTGTGAAGAAAATCATTCCACAGACAAGTGCCCATCCTTGCCTGGACTTAAAGCTATGTACGAAGGGGCTAAAGTAGTCACTAAACAGACCTATTACATATACCAAAGGAGGTTGCATGGACCTAGACCATATCAGCAAGGGATGCAAGGGACATCTCAGGCATACTACAACCCTAACCAAGTCAGTTCTATACCTTCTTGGGCCCCCCCTACTCATCCTTCTTGGTCCATGCCTCCTCCTTGGTCCTTCACATCTCCATATAATTCCCAACCATCTGCTCATCCATTTCACCCCTATGCTTAGCCATAACCTCAGTGGAATGCACCTCATCAGGGGTGGAGGCCCCAGTACAACTCTCCTCCCACTCTTTTGCCTCCACCACCTGCTCAACCACAACCATTGCCACTTGCTCCACCAAGACAACCCCAAATGCCTCCTCAACTGAACCCGAACCCGAATAACAGATAGGCCCAACAAGTATATAGTGGGGAACCACCATTTTCAAACCCGCACATTGGAGTAGCTCAACCCAATAGCAAAGCTGAGGTACAACACTTCCAAACAACTCCTCTTGAGCTTAATGATATTCACCATAGCTCAGGAAGAGTATTGCAAAAAAGAGACTATATTGATATCATTGAAGGACCACATCCAGTGGAAGAAGATGCAAAAGAGAAGATCAAAGAACCATGGGTTTCACTTGATGAAGAGAAGACATCAAAATCAGAGATCGAGAGAGCTCCCTCATGGTTACCATCAAATCCTCCATGTATTCAAGAGAAAGATCAACAAAAAGAGGAAGATGTGAAGGTCATGATAGAAGAAGACATGAAGAATGATCCAGATCAGCAAAAGGACCAAGGACATCAAAACTATATTCAAATATGGCTCCAGATAGTCATTAAGTTGCAGCAGTACTCTCTTCCTCGACTATGCTTGATCCCTTCAAAGTCAAATCATTTGGTCTCTGAAATCTGGATACATGTCAAAGCATACATTTCAAGCCTCCACATCATTTTGTCTATCATCTCGATGTGCACATGGCTCGATTGGAAGTATTCTTATACTTGAAAATTATTTTTTTTTTCAAGTAGGGTAGGGTAGAGAAAAAAAAATGAAAAATAAGAGAAAAAATAAAAATCTAAGGTGAAAATCTCCTCGGAGGCACCTCAGATTGGATCATTGATTGAAAACTTCCATGAGGCAGTCAATGGGTTGGAAAGAAGAGAAAAGAAAAAGAGAATAAGATCACTGGGTGAAAACCTCCCTTGGAGGCGCCCAGGGCAGGAAATTAGGGTGAAAACCTCCTTGAGGAGCCCTAGTTGTTTCCAAAAAAAAAAGAAAAAAGAGAAAAAAAAAATGAATTTCTAGTTGTATTGCAGGTTTGCAGGAGAACTTCAGGAAGCAGCAGCAGGTGCTAAGAAAGATCTGAAACCAATAACAACACCTATCCTACCTTCCATCACCCTTCTCCATCATTCTTGATATTCTTTCCACCTCACTGTGCTTCTTTTCTGAAAACTATGTTTTCTATAGGAGACTCCTGTAGAAATTATAGAGAGCTAGAAATGGATTTTAAAAGCAGTTTTGGGAATAGGGAAGCTTCATAAAGGGTTTATATATCCTCCTGTAGTCTTCAAACCTCTCTTCCATCACTTCCAAGCTTGCATCACACCCCAAGCTCTTTTTTCTTACTGTCCAAAAACTGCAGAATGCTCTGATACAAAAATACATAGAGCATAAATTTATTTTTTTCCCTAACTTGAAAACTGTGCATCCATTTAAAAAACTCTTTCATGGGGAGTTTTATAGGGATGATGACAACATTCCCAAGCAATTTCAGCTAATTCCAATGCACGGTTTCCAAGAAATTAGCCTCCATCACCTTCAACCATTTTTGCATTTTCTCCATCTCTGTGCATCTAATAAAAAACTTGTTTCATGGGGAGATGCATATGGGTGATAGTAACATGCCCAAGAAATTTTAGCCAATTCTAGTGCACGGCTTCCAAGAAATTGACCTTCGTCACCTTCAGCCATTTTCAGTTTTTCTCGAAATCCATGCATCCATTGGCCACAATGTTTCTATGGGAGGTGCATAATGATGATGGAAACATGCTCAGAAAATTTCAAGTCAATCAAGCCTACCGTTTGGGAGATATAGACAAAACAAGTCACTGTCCCATTAAAATCTAGCATCAGCAGCATGAGCATGCAAATTTGAAGGTTGAAGCAGACTCCTACAGCCTAGATCCAACCAGAGGATCCCTGCACAAGGAAAATAGTCACACATCAGACAACAACAAAGCATAGCAGCTGATACCCTTAAAAGTCAAGCTCTAGAAGTGGAATCAATGCAGCCACAAATGTGTAAAAAACGCAAGGAGCAGGATCATGATTGAAGATCACATGTATGAGAAAGCTAAGCCACCAATCCAAAAGCCATGGGTGCCAGCAACAGAAATCCAAGAACAGAATGCCAAAGTCTGAGCATGCAACAACACGGTAGCGACTAACAGGTAAGTGACGAAAATCGACCCTCTGTTGCATGAGTATAATTTAGAAACTGTATGGAAAAGTGAGATGGTTGTGATTAAATGATATTGGTGGCCAGCTAACTGGCCACCCTCATCCAATTTAGATAATGCCTTGTCCAGTTCAAACAACACTCAGTGGGTGTAATTGGCACATGTGTTCAGCCAACTCAGGAAGAAAACTGAAAACAAGTAGTGGTGGCTATTTAAACTCCAACGCAATTGATGGGAGGTGATTGTGAAGAGAAAGCATAAGGACATTGCAGTAGGGACCAATAGTCCAAATAATGCCAACGCAATTTTTGCGAGCTCAGCATTAGCGGAAATATCTTAAAAGAAAACATAAGTATACCTCCTAAAAACTCCTTCACCACCTTTTCTTCCATTTCATCCTTGTCCACTTAGCTGTAGTAAGCTCTATACCACCACCATAACCTCGAAATCAACCATTTTTCTGCTATCGACATTCTATAGGAAGTTGTAGCAGTTCTACAGGTGGACCAGTGAGCAGTGTTGCAGAAGAAAAAATAGGATTCTCATCCAAATTTGGGCTCGAAGAGGTAAGCTTGGTGTAAACCCACTTTGAATTTTCATATATACAAGGGGTGATGTGGTTGTAAGATAGGATGGAGCCTGAAAAGGGAAAGGAATTGCATTCAAAGAATTTTGCCTGCTTCTTAAGAAAAACACAATTTTCATCTATTCTCTGTTTCTAAAGTATTGTCTCTTCTTCACCTTGGTTTTCACATATACAAGGAGTGATGCAATTTTAAGGAAGGATTAATCCTGAAAAAGGAGAGGAATTGCATTCAAAAGTCTACTTGTGTTTTTAAAAATATATACAGTTTCTCCATTTTCTCTTTGCATTGAAAAACTGTCTCTTTCTCCTCTGTGGTATTCTCTTGTGTAAAGAGATGATGCGAACCTGGAAAATTAAGCCTATAAAAAAGTGAATTTGCATTGGGTAGTCTGCTTATTTTGTGAAAGGGAAAAAACATTGTTCTGTATAATCTCTGTTTTTAAGATATTATTTCCCTCAAACAGACTGAGAAGTAAATTAATTTTAAGAACAGAGTTTGAAGGGAGGGAAAGTTGCAATTTGTTAAAAAGGAAGAACAAAAAAAAAAAAAATCTCTCTCTGGTTCTAAAAAGAAAACCTCAGTTGTTCCTCCGTTTCCGGGTTTTAAATTTGCTGCCTTCCTCCTCACCTGATATATTCCAGCAGTCCCTGAACATCATCACTTACACAATCCCCATAGCTTGGGAGATTTTTAGGAACAAGACTAAAGAGGATGATATAAAAACTGTCACTGACGACCTTAGTCCATCTGGAAGTGAAGAGGAGGAACAAAAAAGGAGAAGCTGAGAAGGAAATCCATGCAGAAGAAAAGAAAACTCAATTTGAAGAAGAGGAACCACAAATAGAGAAGGAAGAACCTGAAACCTAGAAGAAAAATACTAAAGAAGAGGAGGTAGAAAATAAACAAGATGAGAAGAAAACCAAAACAAAGCTTGAGGAAGCAAAGCTAACAGAGGCATAGAAGACAAAAGAAGAGGAAAAAGAGGAAGAAGACAATACTGGGAGGAGGTAGATAGAAAGGCAGGATTCCATGATAAAGAGGAGGATATCACATCAGAAGCATGGGATATCAGGGAATCCATCAGAGCCATCAAGGATGAAGAGATAGATTAGTTGCTCAGAGGATGAGCAACACCTTCAGTAAGGGGGTAATGATGAGCCCTAGAAATGGGTAATTATATGGGCTCATTTTGCCTCTTAATGCAACTTAATCCACCATTCTCATTAGTTTATTGCATTTTTTTATTATATTTATGCTAATAGAGTGAACTGGGTTAGTCATTATGCCAAAAAGTCTAACGTGTGCTTTATGTAGATTTCTGGTCAATTTTGAGACAAAATCAAAGGTTTAATGAGCATCTGGCAGCCAAATTCGAGGAAGAACAAGGGATATGATTTGTAGGAGCGTGTCCCCTTCATTCATGAACCTTACCTTGAATTCTCCATCAGACACTCGGAGCACAAAGGTCCACTTTCCAAGGGGCAGCCGAGCAAGTAAAGAACGATTGCTGTTTATCTCCAGTTCTAGGAAGCTGAGCTCCTTGATTTTAGGAGGGTTGTTCGGGGACTCCATTTGTATAATAGGGGGGCTTAAGGCCTCAATTTTTTTATTTATATGTTAGCCAGTTCTTAGTATATTTTCGCACTTTTGTGCAGCATTGTACTTAGCACATTTTCGAGCTCTTTTTGAGAACAGTTTTTAAGTGATGTGATTGCTATTTTGATAATGAATATGAACCAAGTTTTGAGCCAACACTGATATTTTTCAGAGGGATGAAGCTTTTGGATTAGGGCCTAACCCAAGCTTCCCAACACCTCCTTTATGTACTTTTATGTTTTTGTTTCCATTCATGAGTTAATTTCTGCTGCATATACTCATTTTACTTCATTAGAATAGGTTGTTTTTGATGGTTAGAATAGTTGTTTTCACTTCAAGTTGCTTAAGTAAGTTGCTGTAGTGACAAAAAAAGACCCAAAAATACCAACAATATGTCTTGATCTCCTTTCTCCCTTCTTGGGACCATGATTTGAGGTCAAGGCACTACTGCTGCCACCAAAAACACAGTTTTTACCCTCCCAATGCAACTGCTAGTGTGATACTTTGAGTTGGAGAAGTTGATATTAGTTCAGATTCACTTGCTTAGATCATTTCCTATTCATTTACCATAGTTCTCTCACATGATTTTCTGTTCATAATATATTGTTCAACATTTTCTGGTTTTAGGTCAGAAATTAGGTTAAGTTAGACAAAACTCTATTTTTTAGTTCTTGCTTTGGTCAGTTTTGAGAAGTAAATGTGCAGATCTCTTGTAGGAAATCTTGGCTAACCATCCCTCCATCAAACAGTTAGCACTAGCTCACTTCTCCTAGATTTCCCAACTCATTCACCAAATTTCCCTAATCTGCCCTAATTTCTGCATTTTTTCATAAAGTTGCTTTCTTGCCATTTGAATAAATCCAACCATCTCCTTCATTCTTGATCTTCCTTGACAAGTTCTAGACCCCTCAACACCTTCATCCAGCCTTCATTTCCCTTTTCCCATCATTTTTCCATGTTTAAACCTCCAAAAACCACTTTCGGCCTCCTCTTGAAGATCCTCCTGTAGAACCTCCTGTAGATCCCCTGCAGCCTCTTGTAGAATTTCCTATGAGTGGTTTTTCAAAGTATGATCACAATGGAAGTCTCCAGAAGGATACTAGGGGCTTCTTAGGACCTTTCCACACCTTCCTCACCTTCTTCTAAAGCCAACTCCATCTTCCTTCGCCACCAAACCTCTGCACAGTCACAACCAGTCAAATCACAAGCATAATAATTCCACATAAAAATATTCAAAAGAACAAAAGATGATTTCTTCTCATTTCTCTTCAAGAGTAGCTTGAATAAATGCAATTTACCTTTTCAGTAGTCAACGACACTCATTTCAAGTAGTTTCCATCTCTTTTTTCAAAAGTAGGGTTAGTGGGTAAATTAGGGTTTGCTAGCGTTTGCATTTCATTTTAGTTTCCCTTCTCTTTCTGCAAGTAGAATAGTCCTTGTAGAGTTAGTTTCCTTTCATCACAGTTAAAGCTTCTTCTGAGAACTCATAGAATTTGGCTTAAGCTCCTAGCAAATTTGCACCAGTTGATCAAGTGATAGCCTGTAGTAAGAGCTAGTACTTGTGCATACAACACCATCACTTCCAAGATTGTTACGAACTACCGGGTTGATAAAAATAAAGAGGGAAGCCCTAGGAGTTGCAACATTATTGCTGCAATACTAGAGCTCACCACCCATGCATTCCACATCCTTGACTATTCTGTTTGCCTGAAGAGGGAGATGATTAGCTATGCCAGTATGAGCCACTGTCAGCCCCCCAACCACCATATTTAATAGAAAGCATGGCCAAGGGAGAAAAGGACAAGCACGACCCTGTAACTGAATTTAACAGTCATGGACTCCACTGGTATGAGCACTCCAACCACCTAAAAGGACAACATAGCACCTGAACAGATCCGATTCACTCACTGAAGCAAGCAAACACGTTCAGAGACTCCATCAGGTAGTTAAATGTGGTTGGTGATCAATTATGACCCCTCCATACCTAAATGGCCAAGTACCCTTGTAATGTAAATCTATAAATACCTAGAAGAAATATGTAATTGTGTTTGGCATTTGATGCAAGGTTCAACTTCTGGAGACTGTAGATATTTTGTCACTTGCAGCGTCTCGTCTTCATTTTCAGCTAATACAAGCTTCTTTTGCTGTTAACTGCTCACTTTCCATTTTCGTCTGTTCTAAACTTGTGCCTAATATTCTGTTTTCTTGACCTTTTGAGTTTTAGCACTAGATAACTGTCATCTTATCTCTGTGTTAAATTGTTGAATGCATCACTGAATATGTTACTCAGGTTTCTTTCTATCTAATGCAAGAAAGCTATCATCCTGTCTGTGCATTAGTAGGATAGATTTACAGGTTTCTTTACTAGTTGCAGCCGGCCATCACATGGTCTTGTGCATCTGCTGGTGTGGTTGGTATTCTCCATATTTACCTAATCTTAAACTGTGAGCATTGGTGGTCTAAAGCCTTGTAGTCTGAGGGTGTTCACGCATGTCTGGAGTGAAACAAAGTAGAAGTGATTATATGGATTGAACCAAACCATCATTCCTTCCATTAAACCTGCAACAATAGTTGAATTTATATTTTACCAGGCATCTCCGAGCTACAACCTAGGAGAGTTTCTTGGAATCCTAACAGGTCCAATTTTTAAAAAACATTATTTTAAATTTCATACGCGACTTTTCCCTTCAAAAATCATGTGCACACGTAGGTTCACTATACGCAACCCGTGTATATGATTTAAAATATGAAAAAAATATAATATACCTATTTTTTGGGAGGGGTTTATGGATTACACTAGAAGCCTACCTAGAGGAGCTCATGGCCTAACTATATCCCAACTGAAAAAACTGTTTTGAGGTGATATAAATACACTTCATTGGGAAGGCCTAAGGGGAGAGAAAGAGAGGATATTGACATTATATCCAATGTGTCCCTGATCAATTTCGATTTATCCCTATGCCTCTTGCACTCCCAACTATAGGAAACCCCTATTTGCCAATTGAGATGTCCATCTCTTTTAGCATCCATGTGTATGAATTTGAAAGAGGATTGTCGAGGCTTGGGATGGACAGATCCAGAGGAAGGTTTCACCTGGAGCCATGGACGAATGAGGTTGTATTCTTCCACATTCTTTTGCAGTCATCAATAAAGAAGATCTATCTTATTCCTGATGTTATGATCTTAATGCTTTAATTCATGTTCTAATCTAACTTATGTATGATTTCATGTTTTATATTTATGTGCTTATATGATCTAACATCTATATGATGAACATGCTTTGAACTACTGCTAGTATATGTGCTTTTCTTGAATGAGTTAAAGGTTTTGAAGCATTGGAGGAAGTAGAGGGTTCAGACCCCATGAGAACGACCTCAAACGTAGGACCTTCGGGTAATATCCCTTCTTCCTACTTTAGTAGTTTAAGCATTAAGACTGCTTGTTTGTTTTCTTGTTGTTGGTGTATTCGCTTCGCTCTTTTGGAGTGCTCAACCCATACCTTAGGGTGTATTATTCCTGTAAAAACAAGAACAAATCCATTGATACCATAAAAACTGATTTTGTTCTAAATATAAAGATGCAATGCATACCTTTTATGTGCGTGGTGTATCATGTAGATAAAATACTTGCTCCATCTATAGTATCCATGTTACTAGATCCTTGCCATCAAACTTCATCATATTGATCTTTGGAATGTAGTGGGTCATAAATGTTATGCCCTTGACCTGCGAAAAATCTAGAATACCAGAAATACGAAGCAATATAGCCCAAAACATAAAATATCACATGAAATGAGACAAGTTGCAAAGATATTATATTATTCAAAATCATCGTAGAATGTTCACTTGCTTCTTCGAGGGGGAAACCTCCAACAGAGCAGAGCTCAATTACAATAAGACTTGAAGATTCTCCCCTTACTACCTACGACTATTTATAGCTTAATGGCATCCAAAAACCTAACTACTGGTGGTCCCTTGCATAACATGGGTTAACCACTTTATTTATTAACTATGGCCCATTTTTAACTAATTGTGGTCCCTTTTCGATAATGCTGGTCAACCACTTACAATTATTATTAATATGGATAACCGCTTATGATCTTTATTAAATCTATAACGAACTATGACTCTGACTAGGCCCCTTGGGATTATTACATAAATAAAGGTGTTAGTGTTGGACCCTAACATGCCATCCCCCATCAAAAGCAACCTTTTCCTCAAGGCTGAAGATGTGGAAATTGCTGAAGAATAATAGTTGGTTCCCATGTTGCATCTTTTGGAGATGTTTCTTTCCACTTGGTGAGGACTTCCTTGATCGTGCGACTGCCGAGATGCCTTTCAAAAGTATTGAGGACCTATTCTAGCTGGAGCTAAAGTGAGCCTTCCTCATCCAATTCTGGCAGACTTGCTTGAACCTTGCAATTGTTCCCCACCACTTTCATGAGGCACGATACATGGAAGGTGTTATCACTTAAGAAAAAATTTCAATTTTTTTTCAAATTAGTTTCATTGTAAAGGTTAGGTGTTAGGCCGGGTTTAGTTTTTCCATGTTTGCTTTAGTGTCTAGGTCCTATGAGTCTTGTTCCCTTTGTTAAATATGGTCAAAAATCTTGTTTTACCCACCATTGGTCCCAAATTTATTCAAAGTGTCATGTGTTAAGGTTGTTTCAAAAGTTACATGCATTTCGAAGTCAACTAGGAGTTTTCGTAGCGCAAACTCACAAAAATACACTATGTGCGCTACGAAAACACCTAGACAGTTTCGTAACTAGGATATTTCGTAGCGCAAAACACAGAGTTTACACTAGTTGCGCTACGAAATCAGGGATTTGTGCCAGATCTTGTCTAACTGTCTTTTCCATCAAAATTCATTAATTTTTCATCACCATGTGTCAGTCCTTGAACCATGCCTATCACATGCAGCCATTCATCCTCATCATTAGAGTCGTTAGGTGTCTTGGTATGCTTAGGTTGCAAGTTTAAAAAAAGAGCCAAGTATTCACAGTTATGATTTAGGTTTGGGTTCATGCATGAAGAGCACATTGACAGGTGTTCAATTTTAATTCTTTGAAGATCAAGTGAGGCAGCTTTCTTTATCTATTGTAAGCGAGGCAGCTTTCCTTATCTATTGCAAGCGAGGCAGCGTTCCTTATCCATTGCAAGTGAGGCAGTGATTGAAATTGAGATGTTGCAGACTTCTTTAATATTCACGTTGCAGGAATTCCATGGAGTATACAGAAAAAAAAGGAGCCCACAAGACCATTAGTACTTCAAGACACACCCCAGTAGGCTAAAAAAGGGAAAGGTCAGATCAAAGAAAAGATACAAGAATAATTCACAGGTGAAACGGTACAAAGAAGAATAACCAGGAGCAAGTTAGCTAAAAGAAATCACACAAAAATTTTGAACAACTTCATGGCAGATGGAAAGGCCATTTCAAGCAAAGGAAAGATCAAGAGAGTTGAATTTTTGGCCTCAAGCTGTGTTTTTAAAATTACACAGCAGTTTCGTAGCGCGCTACGAAACTGCTGTAGCTGCACATTATGATTTCGTGGACCAATGTTGAAAGAAAAAGGCAAATATTATTGAAGGGGAACCTCTAAAAAGGATCATTTAAAAGGTGTCAACATTTAGCAAGGGAAAAACAAGTAGAGGAGAGACATTTTTGAACTCCAAACTTTATCAATTAACTTATCAGTCAAACTATCTTCTTGTTTTTACCAGTCAACGTCTAGAAGCGTTTCTGAGCAGTTGAAAACTCATCTCTAAAAAGTGAAAGAGGTTTTCATTCCTAAGATACTGAAGTACAAAAACCTCTTCCACTTTCTTCAAATCCATTATTATCTGGGAGAAATGAAGGACCAAACTTGCACTACGAAACTGCTGTAGGTGCAATTTTTCACAAGCATATTTCTCTGTTTTACACCTAGTTTTCAAAGACAAATTCTAGATAGCTGAAGACATATTTTGACAAAAAAAGAGATTTTTTTATTTTAGACATCATGGAATACAAAAACCTCCTTCATTTTCGAAAAATGTGTCATGGATGAGGAGATAAAGGCTCTGTCACATGCGCCATGTTCAGGGATCCTAAACCTAAAAACAGGGAAACATGTTCCCTAATTTCTAGGGTTTGTCTTCAGCAGTCAGATGACCACGTGGGAGGCTTCATCAAATTCGACTTCTTGAGGTTTCAAGTTGTCAAGAATTCTTTAAATGCTTATATAAGGTTGTTGTAATCATGATAAGGAGTTACACTCCTAGTTGTATTAGGTCTCTAGGACTGCTAGTTAGGTGTCATTTGCATTTAATAGTTAGTTTTAAGTGTCAATAGGTTTCACTGATGGAAAATTCGAATTATCTTGATGAGGGATGATGGAATATTAATTTTAAATGCTATATATAGAGCAAGAGGTCGAATTAGCAAAAGGTTGAAGACTTTTTGGCCTAGCTGCTACTTTATGCTATGAACTATAATCAGTAATGCAGAGAGGTTTTTCTGAACAAATCTGAGTTCTCATGGGCTTAATGTTGTCTTGATTTATATGTTACTTTGAATCATTTGCAGTAGATATCATTGCTATTACTTAGAATTCACAACTATGTGCTCTGACTTCTTTTAGAAATGAGATGACTGTGTCTTTTTGTAGTTTGTGAGTAAACAATCTTTGAACTACTAGCAGCAAGTTTCATTACCATTACTGAGATTTCATAACCCTATTTTATGGCTTCCTTTAGTAATGGAGTTGTTGTGTTTATGCAGTAGATCTCATTGCTATTACTCAGAATTCACAACTATGTGCTCTGACTTCCTTTAGAAATGAGATGACTGTATCTTCTACATTTTGTTAGTAAACTATCTTTGAACTGCTAGCAGTAAGTTTCGTTACTATTACTTAGAATTCATAACCCTATGCTCTGACTTCCTTTAGTAATGGAATTATTGTGATGACCTATTTCCTTGAGTGAATTATATTTGTTTGAAAACCCCGTTTTCCTCAGCTTTCATGTCAAGAAACTTGCCACTGAATTTATTGACTTGTTGACTCCATAGCCCAATGGTAGCAAGCCTTCATCTTTTCAACCTACAAACACACAAACCCAAGATAGAGTTAGCCATCTATATTATCATCAGTCAATATCATTAATCCTTTGAGAGAGCCCTCTCAGGCTGAGGAGGCTAAGCCTTAGCTAAAAGATTGGTTTGAAATAGTTACACCGAGATAGTTTGATCAGCAGCCTATTAGGGACTTATTTTGGTGATAACATTTTGGTGTGTCTGCCAGGAGCCTGAAGTCTATTCATTCCCGAAATTAAGAGGCTAAACTTTTGAAGGTAGCAGGAGCTCAGACATCTTTTTGAGGCTGCAAAACTACCTTGGCGACTCCACACATCAAATAATAAATTGGAAGGGGTGACTCCACTACTAGAAGATTAGTAGCTTGATGAAGTTTCAAGATGAGTTCCACTGTAAGAATGAATGCCAGGTATGCTCCTATGAATCGGTCTCATATCCCTGGTTTTCCAAATCCTATGCCAAAGGTTGATTGGTTAGAGGATCTTCCAATATTCAAAGATGAAAAGAAAGACAATGCTGCTCTTCATTTG
>APFE030939126.1:0-97922 GCA_000404065.3 Pinus taeda | reverse complement strand
TAAAATCCTGGCAACGCATCCAACTTTCTTAAGGAGACCATCATAAAAGATTCCGGACAGGAGATATAAAAGCCCCAGAGCCTAAAAAATTAATCAACTTTGCAAATGCGTGTCCTGTAAACGGCAAGTGCAATCGCTTGGATTCGGTTTGAAGTAAATTTAAATGGACATCTGCATCTAAGAAAGTAAAAAGGTTTTAGGACATGAAAACACATGATTGGGACTTGATAAATGTTAATATTTCTTAATGAAGGTAAAATCCTGGCAACGCATCCAACTTTCTTAAGGAGACCATCATAAAAGATTCCGGACAGGAGATATAAAAGCCCCAGAGCCTAAAAAATTAATCAACTTTGCAAATGCGTGTCCTGTAAACGGCAAGTGCAATCGCTTGGATTCGGTTTGAAGTAAATTTAAATGGACATCTGCATCTAAGAAAGTAAAAAGGTTTTAGGACATGAAAACACATGATTGGGACTTGATAAATGTTAATATTTCTTAATGAAGGAATCCGTGAGTTAACTGTAGCTTATACTACAATAGTCTAACAGATAACAAATCCCCAGAATTCGTTAGGTCAACAAGAGTCGAATTTGGACCATGCATCTCTTAAATACTAGCCGAGATCGACTTTGCGATTTATATGCCACGCTTTACGCTACTCTGAGTCACGAGAATATTGACACCATACCAAAATCCCCGAAGAGAGAAACCATGGGATGGATCGCTTGCAAAATTCATCATGTGATTATGCCATCATGAAAGCAGGTTATTCAAAAGTCGTCAGCGTCTCCACTAATCCTCTTTTGGCTTGAGAGACTTGTCACAGAGCTCAGCCATGCCCACGAGCACGCCAGAAGCTATCGAACACCCAGGCTTGTTCTTTTGAGTTCGATATTTTTTCACATCGCACCTTGCCTCTCTCAGGCTCACTCCCGTATTCTTCATTATCGTCCCCACCTCCTCGCTATTGTCCTTCTAAATTTTGGCTACGCAATTATTTGCGGGAGAAACATATGAAACTATGAAATTATCAATGAACTTCGCTTCCACGATTATGGTACAGGAGGTTGATATATATACTCGAACCCTTGAATTAAGTCACCTATTTTCTTACCCTAGAGATGTGATAAGGTTATTGAGCAATTGAATAATCCTTATCATGTATAAAACTCAGTGGATAGGGTATTTAGGCTGAGTGACACTAAAATACATCAATATTGTCGATCCGATCTTTAACGGAATGGACAAGGATAGATAAGGAGAATTGTCAAGGATAACCATTATCCATTCGGCTATGCCCTGCATGGTAACATCTCCCACACGAAAACTAAGGAAGACAGAGAGGGAAACATCCAATTTAGGAGTTAGATTTCAGATTTACTCCATCACGCCATCTATTCAGCACCAACCCCGTCAATGATAAGATAGATCTCTGCTGGAAGATCTAGATAACCCTGATTGGGACAACATTAGGACCAGCATAATCCACTCAATGTTGTTACGACGCACAATGTCCAATCATCGACAGGAAAGGGTTTTTTTTTCACTAACAACGCCCCATCGTTTCACAGATGGGAGAAGAGCTTTCACTAGTTGGATTCTCTGATATGAATTTCATGTTAGCTGGCCGGTAAGGGGAGGACCAAGGTGACCGATGGGCCATAGACGTTCTCAGGAATCATCACATTAGGGAGCGAGAGCCACATGGTGCTATTCAATCAAGTACTCGATTGGTGAATGCCAGACAGCTTAATGGAATCCATCCCTGGCTATGTAGTGGGTGTGGTAGAGATTGTGTTGTTGGGGTCATTGCGACTCGCTGACATACTCCTCTATTGGAAGGAGGGCAGCTGTAAGGCCAAATCTATTCATAAAAAGAATTTCACAATTAGGAATGGAATGTCGTAATGCTCATAAGTGAGGCTCGATTGTATGTTCTAGAATATAAACCAGTCAAGTCAAAACCTTTGATTCTCATTCCCCTTTGATTCTAAGAAATCAATATAAGTACTCATTCATATATATATATATATCAGAAATGTGTAGTCTTTGAATGTAGACCTTAATAGTGGTGCACTTTACATTGATAATAGTTTAGGTAGGTTTGGTCGAATGCCCTCACAACTTCTTTAGAATTAACCCAATACGAAATTCTTGACAAGGTACCCTCTTCAAGGACAACTTAGTCTCGATATATGACCTAGATGGGGTAAAGTTTAAAGGGTTTCCTTAAAAATCTTCCCACAATGCCACAAAATCAAACAATTAAAACCATTATCTTACAAGAACAACGCTTTTTCAAAATGCATAGAAACCTCTCATCAATTTTAAATGATATGATTTAATAATATTTTATATAGATTTGATTAACATATATATGTTATTGATTCCTGAAATAAACCATTTTAGTATTGTGATTTAAACTTAAGGAATCCTAATTTCTTTTGATGGCAAGAAATCAATATGATATTCACATGCTTAAGAATCTTCCTCCAAATTATTTTAGAATTTAGGTTCAATCTTTTATGGCTTTTAGGTTATTTTTCTTAAAAAACAATTATTACCAAAACCTTTCATTGAAACCTTTTATTTTTTAGACCTAATTTAAGGCCCTCATTCCTATCTTACAAGAGTGGATTAGCCCATAGACCATAGTATTTGAACTCATTCTCTAATACCAAATGTAACATACCTCTTCAACACCATATTAGGAACCACATCCTACTTGAAGATACCTCCTCGACACAGTATTAAAATCCACATAATGTGTTTCTTCAATAAATTTAGATGGAATAGTTGTCACATGTGTTCATATATAATCATATCCTAACATAGTTAACACAAGAAATTTCACCCATGCATACCTCACATCACAAAGGAAGAATCAATCATGATTATTCAAGATCCTGCATTCGAGTTTCCCTCCTTTGAGGATTTAACACAAACATTAATGGAGATAATGTAATCAATACACTGTAACTAGATTTTCCCTATAACATGTTCCTAGTCCTATTGTCATAGTCAAAAGTACCACTGACATATATCTTATGCAATACGAATAAATAACTAAAACTAGCCTCAATGGATGTAATTCATCCTATGGTGCATAATTCATAGATTAGATAACATGAACCACAAGCTCTACAGTTTCAATCCTTAAAACCAAATAATTCATCATACATAGTTGTCTCATGCATAATTATTCAAACATCTCATAAGAAAAGATAACACATGAAACTCCATTATCTCATAGGCTTAACATTTAACAATAAGAAGTGTTAGGAGCCAACATATAAAGCATTCCATGATATTGAATCAAACTAGAGTAGAAAATAGAACGTCACTTGGAAAATGGAGTACCACTACCCAAACTAGAACTTACTCTTCCAGTTCACCCCCGAGCCAAGAGTTCTTGCCATGGATCAACTGTCTTTTGTTGATCTCTGCAATGCGTATTTAATACCTTCTTTCTTGATATGGTTTCCATTAGTGGTGTTATAGACATATTTGGGAACTATAACCCCAATCACATATGTCCATAAACCAAGCACCTCTAAGTCCCTAAAAGTATTGCTTCATACCCTAAAGGAGCAAGGTCAACTGATTACATCATCTCCCAAAAGTTCTCCATGAAAAACTGCTCAGAACTGATCAAAACTAGACCATAAAGACTGCTCAGTGCTAAGGGTGCGATGCATCTCACCTGCCACATGCAGAAAGTGTGATGCATACTGGAAAGCCCTTCTGTAGTGTGCGATGAGTGAGAGTAGACAAATGGCAGAGACAGTTTGCAAGGTGGATGATCATGGAATATTTCAGAAACTTCTCCTGTGACATTTGCCTCTCTAAATTTAGCCAGGGATGAGTAAGAGATCATGAAATCTCCAAGTGGAATTGAGAACTATAAGGGAAATGACACTAATCACAATCCCAGAAGCTGACTCACCCACCTGCAAACATCTATATATGCATCCCTCATCCCAGAGATCCAGAGGCTGGAATCTTGTATTTTGTAAGGAAGTGCTATTGGTTTCTTTGTAGAACATCATAGTGTTGGGTGATCTAAGCTTTTCATGAGGTGAAGAAGGGATTTCATGCTGGGAGGATGATGCTGGGTCAGATCAATGGGTTGTAATCCTCTCTTCTACTTTCTATCAATAAAATTATTTGATTTTTCCTCCACATTCTTGTATCTTCGAGTTGATATATGCATTTGTGTGGTCAACATATATTTGGTCCTATATTGTTTATGATTGTAGATCTCTATGCTTTGATGGTATTATGTTGCTTTGATTTTACAGGTGCTCTTCAAAGTGGGGTAAGCAAGGGAGAAGCAACAAAGATCTATCAAAGGGGAGAGGAAACAAGCAAGGAGCCAAGCGAAAGATTGAGGTTGGTACTCTCAGCTTCTCTCTCATCTACTTCTCATAAAGGAAATCGCAAGTAACTTTAATTTGTTTGTTTCTAAGATAGCTACCCGTCTTAGTGGGACTAGCAGCTCTGAATGGACACTAGATTTCCTAATAACAAAATGGCGACTCCACTGGGGAGTGAATAGCTTCTTTTCTTGTCCATATTTGTTTGCTTTATAAACTACAGATGGAGCCTGAAGTTAAGCCAACTAGCCTTTGAACTGCATTTGCTATGCAAGTGCAAAATAGATGAATGCTGCTTTAGTCCATTTCTAGTTTTGTTTATACACTGAACAATTGATTTGCAAACATCCTAATTGCCCTGGTGGTGGCTCAAGAAACCTCATTAGATCAACCCCTATGATTTGTATATACTGACTATCATTAGCTCGGCCTAAATCCCTGAACTAAGCTGCAAACTGTGACCAAAAACCAAGTTAAAGACTCGTCCCTGGACCATCACACTGCCTCCTTTAGGTAATATGGATGCATCACACCTCCCATGTGTGGTAGGTGAGATGCATCCCTGTTTCCCTTTGTTATAGGTGCGATGACCAGATAAGACTGTTTCTGCCTCCAGATTTCGGTTTTTCTTCACTCCCTTCCACTTTATTTAGGAGTTTTGTTATCTATGATCAGTATACTACTGTTGAAACTCCCTTCCTTTGCATTATTTAGCCTCCATTATACAAAGAATTGTGAATGTTTTTATGTATTTTTTTCCATTTACAATTCTCCTTTACAAAGAAGTAGCTTAATCAAACTGTCGTCTTTTGATTTGGAAGTGTCGCAAGTGTCATTTTCAGTCAAAGAAAAGAATCCTACTCTGTTTGATGGTCGATTACACTGTTACTCTTGTATTTGATTCGAATTGACAGTATTTCTAGTGTCGAAAGCAGTTTTCAAATTGAAGTTGAAAGTGTCGTCTTTGTCTTCCTTTCGTATTTTGAAGAGAAAATTGTTAGTACTGTCGCTTTAAAAGAAAAGATAATTCAAATTTGTACTTAGCATTCTTTTTGTCATTCACACATTAAGAAAGTGGAAAAAAAATACATGCATGTGCATTTTCATTTAGACTGCTTGTTGATTTTGATTTAGGACAGTGCATCTAGTGTGTGCTCTCTGCTCTATGTTGAAAGAATTTTGCTTCTCCTTCCTTAGTAGCTAGGATTTTCATTGCAAAAAGAAGAGTAAACAACTGTTTATCATCTTAGATTGCATTTTTAGGAATTTTATATCTACGTCACACGGTGAAACTTAAAGGCAAACTTCTTAAAAAAGATCAACTGTAAAATAAATTCAATGAACATAAAAATGCTTTGGAACCTAACGCACAACATTTAGAAGTTTAGGCTAGAGACATATTTCAGCATTGTAAAGCCTGGTAACTATCGCTTTCACCATAGGTTGGGTGATTCCTCCTCTTTGAGACGACAAGTGCCAGTACGGACTTGTGCTCCCACGTACCGTCGAGTATATATTTGGAGACCACAGTAGGCTATATCCTTTATCCTTAGGAAGCCATGTCTTCCATCCTATCGATCACAATGAACTGAACACACCTTTTGGGAAGATTGACTGTCGTACCATAAAAAGTATTCTGCAGTTTTGTGATTGGTTTGGTAATCCCTTTATCTAGATTTCCAGAGTAGTCTCTTTCGTTCCTTTTCAAAATCCTTAAAAGAAAAGTTCCATCTGAGCACTTATCACTGCAGGCTCATTAAAAATCGAAGGCGACTAAAGTCATCTTTAGCTTTTTCTCGACTCTTAAAAATTGAAAAAGCAAGTTGTGTCAAAGCTTCATCAAATTTATTTTAATCATAATAACGTCACTGTTCCCTCGCTGATCTTAGGTTGAGAAAATGGAGTCCACTAACCAAGGATTTCCCCTTGGGGGAAATCCTAGTCCTTTCTTCTCTTAGGGGGATGTTGGTGCACCTCATATGGCCACATTGTCGCTTCCAGGACTGACGATTGGCCTGCCAGTATGGCTCTTCTTGACCACTATCGTTTGAAGCACCGTGATTCCTGAGTAATCAAATCAGCAACCAGATGATACTAAAGTTACCCCCTAACCTTCTACTTCATTTGTTTCTCCCTCTCCTCCTTCCTTTTCACTTGGTAAAGTTGGTAAAACTGAAAACCAAGTAACTGAGAAGAAGAAGAAAGGGAAGGAGAAGAAGAAGAAGAAGCCAATGGCCAAAAGCGGCAACCATACATCGTCTAGTGAAAATCCACACACTGCACCATCCAAACGTAAATCTCCATGTGTCATTTGCAAAGGGGACCACTATCATCGAGATTTTCCTTGTATCCCATGGATCTTAAGGGACTAGTCTCCCCGCTTGCACAATCCGGTGTTGTCAACCTCTGACGATCATGTTGAAAGTACACCGTCATCTAGTGAAAATGAAGTCACTAGACAAGAAGGAAGATCTAAAATTCCTTGTAAACTGTGTGAAGGCAATCATGCCATACACTGTTGTCCCTTCCTAAACGAAGCTAAAAGAGTCTTGGATAATCGTCCTGCTTCACTGCTACGGCTTCCTCTTGGATACAAGAAACTCTTGTCGAGTCAATCGCTAGTTGAAAATCCGGCTGCCACACCTTTGTGGTCAATTGAAGCATCTACCATTGAAGATAAACCCTCTGAGTCCACACCAGACCAAAGTCAACAGGTCGAGACAGAAGTCGACCCAGTCTTGTCTTCGGAAGGTCCACCTTTAGATGATATAGTCACCAAAGAGAATGAGAACAACACCGTTCAAATCCTCTTCATAAACACAGAATTCGATGAACATGGGGGAAATCTACCCATTCCTTTACTGCAGGAAGGAAGTTCGTCAGAGTCGTATCTAACCGTTTATTCGGTCCCACCTCCAAGCAACCTAGTCATTTCCTTTGACCGAAATCTACTAGGCGGACCCCGTCTACCGTTTAATGTACCATTCCAGATCATTGTACAAGCTTAAAGAATGGTCATGGTCGGTACTATCATAGATGAAGAGGCTTCTATGAGTATCCTTTCCTCAATTTCTTGGAAAGAGCTTGGTTCACCATTGCTTTTGCCTGAGATGCGAAATCTGACATGCTTCGACAAAGGAACCAGTCGACCGTTAGGGATCCTTCCAAATTTTCCTATAACCTTGAGAAGGAAAATCGTTTATTTGAACGTAATGGTAGTCCAAGGACCTTTAGATTACAATCTACTCCTTGGGCATGACTACATTTATAGCATGAGAGCCATTGTCTCCTCACTCTTTCGAGTAATGTGTTTTCTGCATGAAGGCAGAATGGTCTAGCTCGTAGACCAGCTTTCATTCCCCGGTTCACACAGAGCTAATAGTCAAATGCCATCCCTAACTAGTATTTTTACGCAAGGAATGTCTCATCAGTCTCCAGTCCGTCCACCTAATGAGTGTGAGTGATTCGGTGATTGTGACTGAAACCCACGAGGCATGCACCCTGGTTTGCTTCGGCAAGAAAACCTCAGTTATAAGGTGAGTGTCCGCATAGGAATATGACTAGTCTAACACACACATCCGTTTAGGAAAATGGGATTAGACTGGAATAAGATACGTTCATCAGAAGGTAGGCCTTTCCCGACAGAGCAAATGTTTTATCTGCAAATTGAAGGGTAACCTGGAAACTCTACTTCATTATACCTGGGGGCATGCGACCCTTTTTGCATGAAAGTGAAAAGCGACCATTTATTTTCTTAGTTTGTAGGTTCTTAACCTTTAGACTTGTAGGATTGGTCGTTCCTAGCTTACATAAAGAAAGGATCTAGAGCAAAATTTCGAATGGTACAAGCTCCCTAAAAAATGAACCTATTGATGAGACATCCTTATTATACGACTGGTACGAGCAGTTTTACGCAAAGTTCAAGCTTGTTAAAAATTAAACCTAAGCAATGAGCATATGTTCCATCAGAGTTTAAGCTCATTAAAAAATGAACCAACCTCTGGTAAATAACCATTGCGAACACATTATCATCAACTTTTGAGTCTTGGTCGTGTCATTACCATCACCTCCACTATTTTTTAGCCGATCGTGCGCCTCCATTTGATTGTTTACCCCTTTTGAGGAATAACTGCGATGAGTGATTTTGTTAGCCATCTTCTTTACACTACCATGATTTGAAAGTTCCAACCCTTACCTAGAACCAGTTGCTACCCAAAAATATCACTCGTTCCTCAAAAAACGAGTCTCCTTTAAGCTCTTTTCATTTGACTCATAAAATATGAAAAGATTGCTGAGAAATCGACCTCTCCAGCTTGTTAAAACAATCGAAAGTGCTATCCCTCCTCTAGATTTTAATCTTTTTGGACCTAAGGGATCATTACACAAAAGGATCGAGTGCTTGTCTTGTTCGGCTTATTAAAACTATCGAAAATTCATCCCTTTCGTATTATTTTACACTTTTTCGAACTTAAGGGATTATATGACAAAAAAGGATTGTTGGAGTTTCCTTTCCATCCCTTTTCAGACTCTCTAAAATTGAAAAAGGACCGAGTTATCTTTGTCATTAAACTCGTTAAAACCAATAGTGAAAAAACTTGTCTGTGCAGAAAAGAATGAGTTTCACTGTCGCTAGGCTCGTTAAAACATAGCGACGAGTTTGCCTGAAGGGAAAATTATAGAACAAGCATACGTTATCCTCCTCAAGCTTCACAAAAATAAAGAGGTATTGGTCAGTAATAACTGGGGAAAATTTGGGAAGAAAACTTGAAGAAATTTTATTGGTAGCAAGGCGCTCTTGAACATGACACTTTCACTACATCACCATGATTGAGTCGGGTTGGGTTATTCCGTTCACTGGTCATATTACCATTGGTCCACCGTACCATCCATTTTTGGGATTAACACTACCAATCCATTTCAGTGTCGCCGATATGTTCAAGGGAAGTCGCTCAGAGAATTCACCAACCCAGCTTGTGTCTCATCCGATGTAATACCTTCACGCTTCATTCTTTCATGACCGCCACCCTGAACCCTGTATCATCAGATCGTTTTTGCCTCCACAAAATCATTTGCTCCATTCTGTGTCATAAATGAGGGATTCATTAATGCCCTCCTATGACGGGTCACTTCTTGTCGACATCAGTTCATTATCCAAGAAGTCAACCTAGGAACAACCCTTTCAGTACTTTGAAGCTTGCATGCCTCAATGGCAAGTTTCTCACTTCCGGTGATAGGTTTACATGAATGGCCTTCGACCAAAAGATTTTGCGTGGTGTTCGACGCCAAGTCCCATTTTCACACCACGTGAATTGTATTGTCATACCTTGAGGGTCATCATCATTATCAGTGATTCCTCTCGCACCTATTAATAGCTTACATCATTGGCTGGTAATAAGGTGATGTCTTTCCATGTTCGACTCTAGAACATATATTCACATGGATTGATTTGTACTTCGGGCAAAGATTGAATGAGTTTTGAAGACCCCAGATCTAGTTTCATCCATCTGGGCTGCGATATATTCAGGAAAATAAAGACATCAAATGTACATCATTGCTGCACAGATAATCATCCAAGCCAAAGGATGATGGCTCTACCAGAATCATCAGTTTGTCACATAGATGATTGTTTGTCCTATGTACATGAGAATGAATTTATAAATCTTAGCATGGGAATGCCCACCTCAGCTAGATAATGAAAATATTATGAAGATAATGTATTGTATTGTATCTTATTATAGGTCACCTTCGAGTTTGAAAAACCTCGGATCCTCATGATAAAGCACTTCACTCGACATCAAAAAGATTTACGACCTCACGCTTTAGGGGGAAACTATTATAGACATATTTGGGCACTGCAAACCCAATCACATATGTCCATAAAAAAGGGCTTCTAAGTCCCTAAAAGTGTCACTTCATACCCTAAAGGAGCAAAGTCAGCTGATTACATCATCTCCCAGAAGTTCTCCATGAAAAACTGCTCAGAACTGGTCAAAATTGGACCATACAAACTTCTTTGTGCTAAGGGTGCGATGCATCTCACCTACACATGCAAAAAGTGCGATGCATACTAGAAAGCCCTTCTATAGGGTGCAATGAGCTAGAGTAGACAATTGGGAGAGACAGTTTGCAAGGTGGATGATCATGGAATCTTCCAAAAACATCTCCTGTGACACTTGCCTCTCTGAATTCGCCCTGGGATGAGTAAGAGATCATGAAATCTCCAAGTGGAATTAAGAACTATCAGATAAATGACACTAATCACAATCCCAGACGCTGACTCACCCACATGCAAACATCTATATATGGATCCCTCATCCCATAGATCTAGAGGCTGGAATCTTGTATTTTGTAAGGAAGTGCTATTAGTTTCTTTGTGGAACATCATAGTGTTGGGTGATCTAAGATTTTCATGAGGTGACAAAGGGCTTTCATGCTAGGAGGATGATGCTGGGTAAGATCAATGGGTTGTAATCCTCTCTTCTACTTTCTATCAATAAATCTATTTGAGTTTTCCTCCACATTCTTGTATTTTTGAGTTGATATATGCATTTGTGTGGTCAATATATATCTGGTCCTATATTGTTTATGATTGTAGATCTCTGTGCTTTGATGGCATTATGCTACTTTGACTTTATAGGTGCTCTTTGAAGTGAGGTAAGCAAGGGAAATGTGGAAAATATCTATCAAAGGGAAGAGGAAACAAGCAGGGAGCCAAGCGAAAGACTGAGGTTGGTACTCTCTTCTTCTCTCTCATCTACTTCTCATAAAGGAAATCACAAGTAACTTTAGTTTGTTTGTTTCTAAGATAGCCACCCGTCTTAGTGGGACTAGTAGCTTTGAATGGACACTAGATTTCCCGATAACAAGTAGTGTCTCACTTTTATGGATATTCTTTATCCATCTGCCTAGGCTTTTACTAGAAAAGCTCACCTTTCCCTTGTAGGAGCCTTTTCCTCATAAAAGCTTGCCTTTCTCTCCCGCAAAGCTTTTATGTTTTTTTCAATGGATCTTTATCTCCAATCCATGTAACCTATCTAGAATTTAATATAGAAGCTCTATCATGAAAGAATTATCCCTTTGCATTCACCAATGGTATTTGACAATAATCTCATCTCTTGGTGTCTTGCTTTTCCAAGTGATTACTTATTTTATTTATTTCATAACGTATTTACTTTTCTTATTAAACATCAAACCTACCTTCTCTTAACTTAGGTTTTCAAAATTTTACATACAAGGGAGGGGTGTTACATTAATACCCTCTTTCATGATATGGTTTCCATTAGCAGCATGCCATTTTATGGATCCTTTTTATCCATTTTTCCAGGCTTTTCCTAGAAAAGATTGCCTGTCTCCCACGAGGCTTTTCGTCATTAAAAATTTCCTTTCTCTCCCAGAAAGAGCTTATGTTTTTCTCAATGAATACTTATCTCCAACCCATTGAACTTATATAGAATTGAATCTATAAGATTTATCATGAAATAATAATAATCAGTAGTGGCAGGGGTTTCATGAGGGAGTATGGTATACTCCAACAATCAAACGCCGCATCAGAAAAGGAGGAAAGAAAAAACTTCAAAATAGAATTGCATCACATTCATTGAAAAAATAAATCAATCGCATACACAAATTCTTTCACCTAGTTACCTAAGTATTTGATTGATGCTCAATCAATGAGATTATCGAGCTGGTATTAATTTGGAGGCCCAAGCTCAAAATCCTCCGTGAGTACGAATGTCAATACTTCCTTTTTTACCTAAAATAAGAAGCGAAAAGTGCTTCCCCATTGATTACACTAACAATACGCTTATCAAAAGACTTCGATAACCATTATCCAAACTGGACAAGGATAGCAATTACCCTTTGAATGCTTTTATGGGGTAGCCTTATCCCACAACAATTTAGTTGTTTCTTGAAGTGAGTCTATTCCAGTGCGTAACTTGATAAGCCATCACACCTGAAGCCCTCCAGATCAGTGGATAAGCATTCGAAAAATAAAACCACAGTTGACCTAAAAAGGAAACCCATAGTTGATATTAGAGGTCGAAAGGAAACAACATTTGTAAGTGATTTTCTCTGTTAATCCTATTGGGAATGTGCCTATGGAGCTTTAATTCTAAGGTTTTTTTAGCAAAACTCGTGAGCTACTTAAGGAGCAAGAATTTAATTCCACATCAATTATCAAAAAGGCGTAACTCTTTGCACTACCTCATAACTTCACTTACCTTCATACCATAATTCTCTTTTATGACTATTGAGATGTGAGAACACATTAAAACTATGTAGTGACCACATCATAGAACTCGTGGGGAAGGTATTATATGGCTACGGGCCATATGGATATCATGGTAATTTGATTGAGATTGAACATGAAAAGAGAAGGTTCGCTTGGTTACTATACTACTCACTTTCTGTTGAATTCAGAGGCAGAAGCATCTCCGCTATAGCCCCTCGATTATTCAGGAATATTGAGGTGTGGAGGCCATGTGTCATAATAACGGTGCCACTTTCCTCTCACAATGACAGAACTCAAATTTTATTACAAGTCACCAGCATGGTCATCTCCTATATGAGTATTCCATGATTGTGATTGTTCAGTAACCTGCCTTGGTGCTAAACGTAAGGACACTAGCACTTTTCACTCCACAGCGTCCCAACCTACAAACATTCATGTAGTTTATTCAAAAATATTTGGTGATTAGACCAAACTTTCATTTTGAGGAAAACGGAAAATCCACAAAAAGAATATCAAACCAGGAAAAACTTGTTCCTTTGAGAGGACCTCTATAAAGAACCGAGAATTGAAAGGGAGGTTTTCCTTGCAAAGTGGGCATCAACACAAATTGTATTGGGGTCGTATCTCATCTTCTATGACCATGTGAAAGCATGTTCTTCAGTAATAGTTTGTGCTGAGCTCAGTGGACCCTGTGTTGACATAGATTTTTAAAAGGATTGTTAGGCCCCTATACTGCCAGTGTAACCCCTTATTGTTATTAGTACAACCCCCTTATTATATTTTTGTACCCATGTAGTCCTCATATTGTTATTATTGTGCCCCATAGAAGCCCACTATTCTTATTATTGGCCCTTACATTATTATTGTTATGTCGGCTCTGATTATATTATGACCCCTTAGACTTCTATATAGAAAGGGGGTATTGTCATTTGTATGAGCCAAGAATTGTTCATTTGTTTAATGTAAAGGAGATTGCCCCCTTGAAGAGGCTTATTTCTAAGGCGTTGATCTATCTTTTCTATCTTTTTGTGAGTTGGCTTCATAACATTTTGTATCAGAGCTTTGGATTCCAGGGTTTTGCTACTCTAAATAGGTCATTGTGGAATTTTCACTATAACGTTTTTTCTACAACGTTTCAGAATCGAAAAAAAACCCATTTGATATGAAACCGCACTGAACCTCGGGTCCAAATTTTAGATCTTGTATCACTATATTTTCGGTGATATGATTTGAGGAAGTTAGAGATTTTGCAGACCCTTGAATTACATTCCAAATAGGTGACCTAGGGAAAATGATCATAACTTTTGTTTTGAGCATCAGATTTCGTAAGAATTTTCAGAAAGAGGACGGCCTGTAGTTTTCTATATATTAGAGTTAGGTACGAAGGTTGAAACAGTAACGCGTGGAACTTCATACAAGTTCATTCTATTGAACCAGTCTATAATTAGGTCAGCATGGGTGATTTGACATAACACTTCCTTGTAGAATCCAATCTTGATTAGACTTGTGGCATTAGAAAGAGAACAGAGAGAGATACCACAGGAAGAAATTTCAGAACTTGGAGATCTGAAGTTACATAGTTACATTTGTTTCAAGATCGAGCTCCTAAAATCAAGAAAGGGTGATATGAGGAAGTTTGATGGCAAGGATATGGTAAATTGGATACTTCAGAAGGAGAAATATTTGGATCTACATGGTATACCACCATTACAAAAGGTATGTATTGCATTTTCATATTTAGAACTAGATCGATTTTTATGGTAAAAAGGGATTTCTTCGCATAAAAAACTTGTTACGTGGTCAATTTTCATGGAGGAAATGATAGCACATTATGAGGATATAAAGAACAACACCTTCTTTAAGGAAACACCACAACAATTAGAAGAAAAAAGAGAAAAAGGGCTTCCTTACAAAGTGGAAAGCAAAACTATGGCAACAAGGAAGTCCATCCCTCACAACTATAAAGACGAAAGTGTTGTTTCTCCTGGCCTTCCACAACCTGCAAGGGTTACACAACAACAATTAAAAGAAAAAGGAGAAAAAGGGATTTGTTACAATTGTGATAACAAATATATTAAAGGTCATAAATGTGCTGAGAATAAATTATTTTACATTGATTATGGAGAGGAGAAAGAAAAGGATCAAGAAACGTCAAAAGAAGAGTATATACACCAAGAACCAACCCCAGAGAAAGAAGAAATGAATCCAACCATTTCTTGTAAAGCATTGGAAATAATTACTACTCCTCAATCTCTTAAGGTAGAAGGACATATCAAGAAGAAAAGGGTTCAAGAAGTGAATGACCACATCAAGAAAGAAGAAAGAAGAAATGAATTACCACTCCTCAAACTATCAAGATTGAAGGACATATCAGGAAGAAAAATGTTCAAGAAGTGAAAGATCACATCGAGCATCAAGAAATCAATCTGACCATATCTTGTAACACATTGGAATAAATTGCCACTCCTCAAACTCTCAAGATAGAAGTACTTGTCAAGAAGAAAAAGATTCAAGCACTAAAATATCACATTGAGCATCAACAAGAAGTTCTCCAACTTTTTAAGGATAACGCCACTTTGGTGCAAAATCGAATGAAATAATAGGTAGATCAACATCGCAGTGAAAAATGTTTTGATGTAGATGATTGGGTATTTTTACAGCTACATCTCAAGCAAGCTATTTATGAGAAGGAAATGTTGGAAATACTACATGCATTTAAGAAATGGTGACCTTACCCAATGTGAAGGCACTTCAAGGTTAAAATGGATCATGATAGTCTTAAATACTTTTTATAACAAATATTATCTTTAGAAGAACAAAAAAATGGGTCACAAATATGTTGGGTTATGACTTTGAGATCATCTAAAGAAAAGGGAAGAAATTTTTTGTTGCAGATGCACTCTCAAGAAAGGATGAGGATGTGGAAGCATTGTTTTGTGTTATTTCTATTATCCAACTAGATTAGATAAATGAAGCAAGGGATGAATGGAAGAAGGACAAAGAAGTGTGGCCACTCATTCAAAAGTTGCAAAATATCCTAATTCAAACAATATTGACAGAACTTGAAGAGGAAGGAGAAACCATATTGGAACTTGGAGCAGTCACAGAAACAAGAAATCGACAACTACGAAATAGATCAATTTTAGAGTAACTCATCAAGTGGAAGAATTTACCCGCTAAAGATTCCACATGGGAGGACAAGAATTTTATACAGAATCATCAAGAACTACTCGAGCATTGAGGACAACACGTTTTGAAGGAGAGGGGCATGTGAGGACCCTATATAACCAGTGTAACCCCTTATTTTTATTACTGCAACCCCCTTCCTATATTTTTCTACCCATGTAGTCCTCATATTGTTATTATTGTGCCCCATAGAAGCCCACTATTGTTATTATTGGCCCTTACATTATTATTGTCATGTCAACTCTGATTATATTATGACCCCTTAGACTCCTATATATAGAAAGGAGGTATTGTCATTTGTATGAGCTAAGAATTGTTCATTTTTGTAATGTAAAGGAGGTTGCCCCCTTGTAGTGGCTTATTTCTAAGGCGTTGATCTATCTCTTCTATCTTTTTGTGAGTTGCTTTCATAACAAGGATTTTTTTAAGGAAGTTATAATTTCTTATGAATGGTGGAATAATAAATAAATAACTAATCTTTGAAGTGTTAGATTTTTTTTTATAGCTTTTCCAAATCATACAAAAATTTTATCCTCTTTTAACTTATGGTTTTTCACCCTATCCCTATTAGGACAAAGAAATCAACTTCCACTAATTTCTTGATACATTTTAAATTTAGTTCTATATTTGAAATTAGCTTTAATAACTGTGAACTTTTCCACATGCACATATAAAAACCCATGAAATCAAAGCTTGGGCCACGTTTAAGATTCAAAAACTCCCTTCATCA
The DNA here is from genome assembly GCA_000404065.3 of Pinus taeda. Classification (NCBI taxonomy): domain Eukaryota; kingdom Viridiplantae; phylum Streptophyta; class Pinopsida; order Pinales; family Pinaceae; genus Pinus; species Pinus taeda. The sequence continues at coordinate 81,394 of APFE030939126.1, read as the reverse complement.
AAACTTGAAATGGCCATTAAAATATATATATATATCTCTCTCTATACACACACATGTACACACACACACATATAGTGTCTCAATTTACCTTTCTTCATCTTTTATATCATCTTAGCTTTTAAAATAGTTCATTTACTCACAACCATTAAGTATAAGAAGGATATATGACATAATTAGATAGTTAATTCAAAAGGAATAGCAACACTAGTTCAAAATCATATTTGATTTCATCCTCCTTCAATAATCATTTTAAGATCTCATTTCAACCCTTATGGATTCTCATTGGAACCTCTTATTTGTGTAGGACCTAGTCTAGTACCCTCAACCTCTTCATATATTATAAATGTGGATTGGCCCATAGGCCAAAATGTTTGAACTTAGAGCTCTGATACCATTTTTCACATACCTCTTTGACACCATATTAAAAGCCACATAATACTAGCAGATACCTCCTAGACACAATATTAAAATCCACATTTTATGTTTTTCACTAAATTAACTTGGATTAAATTTAGATTCAATAGTTTTTAGCTGCATTCATATATAATCATCTCATAGCAACATTAAGACAAAAAATTATACCCATGCATACATCACATCGTAGACGAAAGAAATTATCATTCAAGATCCTGCATTCGAGTTTCATTCCTTTGAGGATTCAACACAAGAATTAATGGAACCATTGTCATAAATACATTTTAGCAAGCATTGCCCTACATCATGATAATAGTCATATTTTCATATTTGAATGTATTACTAACATATATATTCTATGTAATATTAAAAATTAGCTAAAAAGAGACTCAGTGGATGAAATTTTCCTTGCGATGCATAATGCAACGCCTAGATAACTGGAACCATTGCTCTACAACTACAACCTTAAAACATATTTATTCATCATACATAATTGTCTCACAATCATTAAATTTTACATAAGGACATGGATACAATTGGTCACCTATCTCCCTAAATCAATATTACTAATCACCTATTATGATCCCATCGTTAAATACACTTTGAGTTAATTTACATTCACTCGTGCCGACATGCATAAGAATTCAATCATTCCCATAAACAAAGATAACACATGCCACTTTACACATATGTTGAGAGATTCGAGAGATAAGGAGTCAGAGGAAAAAATATAGTACATCCCATGCACTTGAAGCCGATCAAAATACTGAAAGGAGGTCACCTCAAAAACCAAGCACCACCACCCAACCTAGAACTGACTCTTCTAGTTCACCCCCAAGTAAAGAGTTTTAACCCTGGATCAACTGCCTCTGGTCATCTCTTTAATGGGTATTTAATACCTTCTTTCATGATATGATTTCCATTATCAACATCCCGTTTTTATCAATCTTTTTTATCCATTTTCCTAGGATTTTCCCATAAAAGCTCACCTTTCTCTCTCGCAAGGCGTTTCCTCATAAAAGCTTGCCTTTGTCTCCCGCAAAGCTTTTATGTTTTTATCAATGGATATTTATCTCGAATCCATCCATATTATATACAACTGAATCTATAAGCTTTATCATAAAATAATTATCCCTTCCCATTCACCAATGGGATTTAGTAAGAATCTCATCTCTTGGTGTCTCTCTTTTCCAAGTGATTAATTATTTTATTTATTTCATAAATTATTTACTTTTCTTGTTACACATCAGACCTAGCTTTTCTCATCTTAGGTTTGCAAAGTTTTAAACGCAAGGGAGGTGTGTTACAATGTAGGTAAAGTGTGTGGAATAATAAAATAAACTCATGGAAATATTGTTATATCAATCACACATTGAGTTTGTAAGAAAGTCTAAAGTGTTATGTTTAAGTTGATGTAGTGGTCCTAGAGAATGTATGTACCTGGTTTCTCTATGCGTATAGTAACTCATGGAGATATTGTTATATCATTCACACATTCACTTTGTAAGCAAGTCTAAAATGTTATGCTTAAGTTGATGTAGTGGTCCTAGAGAATGTATGTACCTGATATATCTATGTGTAGAGTTTTCCATTGAATTTACATGAGTCAACATTGATGTAAGCTCAATGAGGCATGTGTAGTTCAGTGTTTTATGGTAATCTAAAAATTACTTTGTAAGTGTCGGTTTGTAGTTAGATGGAAAAACCCACAAAATGGTTGAAGTCAAGCTAAAAAAAATCAAAGCATAGTTATGGGTAAGCCAAGAAGATTCAAGATGATGATGATGACAGTGCATTGGGAATTAAATGTAAAAATATGAAGATATGATGATTGAATGAACCATGCACATGAAGGACAACCTAATAGCAACTAGATACCCATGCATTCCAATGGATGTTTGTTTCATTATATGGATGTCAACATTGTAGTAATGTTTGTAAATACCAGGCTGGACCATAGATAGGCTTAGCAAATCAATATTGAGACAAGTAGACTTTAAGAGGAGGAATTACAATTATAACAATTAGTTGCCTTAGGTGTGATTCTTTCTAAGTAAAATAGTATGTTACTAGATGTAGAAGGTTGTTAGATCTAATTATGTTGAGAGATATTCTCCATTAACTAGATCTTGATATTGTTGTGAGCTTGAAAAATTGTTCAACCAATTTTTTAACACCCCGCTATTGTATGTAACACTCCGTTTAATAAAATCTTGGTCTAATGTGTCACAATGAAAGTAAATACCTTATTATTAAATAAATAAATATAAATTAATCACTTGGAAAATGAGACACCAAGAGATGAGATTATTTGCAAATGAAATCCCATTGGTGAATGAGAATGGATAATTATTTCATGATAAGACTTATGGATACAATTATAGATAATCTTAATGGATTGGGAGATAAATATCCATTAGGTTTCTTAGCTAGAAAAATATGCTAAGTTTAACATAAAAGGCTTGCAGGAGAGAAAGGAAAGATTTTATGGGAAAAGGCTCACGGGAGAGAAAGGCGAGTTTTTCCATGAAAAGCCTAGGAAAATGGATAAGAATATCCACCTAAAAGGGGGACACCGCTAAAGGAAACCATATCATGAAAGAGGTTATTAAATACCTATTGAAGAGATCAACAAAAGGCAATTGATCCATGGCAATAACTCTCGACTCAGGGTTGAACTAGAGGTAGGCAGATGATCTAGGTTGGGTGGCAATGCTGGATTTTCCAAGTGACATTCTTTCAGTTACTGTAGTCTGATTTCATTGCATGGGATGTACTATATGTTGCTTCTTACTCTTTATAATGTCAAATTCTCTCAGCATATGTGTATAGTGAATTTGTTTTCCTTGTTTATGAGGATGATTGAATACTTATACATATGACCACTATTGAATATAAATTAAATCAAAGTGTAAATTTAGTGATGGGGGCATAATAGGTGGTTATCAATATTGGGTCAAGGAGCTATGTGGAAAAAGTTAATATGGGGTGAAGGAGGTATGTGAAAAATTGTATCGGAGCTCTAAGTTCAAATATTGCATCCTAAGGACTAACCCACCTCCATAAGATATGAATGCGCTATAGGTCATAAACTAGGTTTTACACAATTAGGAATTTTAATGAAACATTCTATTATAGATTGTTATAAGACAAATATTCCAACATCCATAAAGTTGAAATTTAATCTTAAAATGAGTTATTGGAGGGGGATGTTGAAGCAATAACATATATAATATAGTATATATGTTATGTTTATATATTATATTGATTACAGAAATAAAAGATAATTTTGAACTGTGGTTGTGTGAAATGATGGATTTTGGAGTAACTAAGGTGATCGCTGAATGAAGAATGAAGTCTTCTATATTGCTCGACAACAGTGTAACTAATTCCATTTGGTTAAAGGAATCGCTTTAAAGCAAAAGTAGTTAGAAACCCTGATTGAGATTGTTAGAATATTGAAGAAAGAAGGGTAGGGTAAGTTTCAAAGTTTAGAGACCCATATTGAGGTTTTTCAAGCAATATATATAGATATATTCTGATGAAAAATTTGTTCCTATAATTGCTAAAAAAATGATTTGGTAATTGTAAAGAAATATTATGGCTGATTTGAATGATGTATTCACTTCAAATAAATAAAAATTTATAAGAATGCCTTCCCTCAAATTAATGTCTTATGAGGAAGATATTATCACTAAAAACCCTAAAGAGAGACCATATGGTGTTTTTTTTACCCATTATGGATAAAGTGTAAATCAAAGTCTAAGTGTGAAAACAAAATTACTTAGGTGGGAGCATTGGGCGATGGAATAGGGGAACCATGATGGATCCCTAAGGTAGTAGTCAATTTTGGAACTAATGGCATTCACCTGGCTTAGTTGTCAACATACATAGGACTTTTGTAATGATTAGCGGGTTTAAATAAATTTGAACCTCATGCACCTGCAAGTCAAAATTCATAAAATAAAATGTAGAGCAGCACGCAAGGGATTATCGTTGGCTACAAGGTTTATTGTGAAAAAAATCATTATCTCATGAACAGTGATTAGCTAAGTGGTGGAACCTTCATAGCCTGGTTCCATGTGGAATACTCAGCTTCTGATAAGATTCATGCAAGCAACTCGCCACACAATTTCCAACATACATTAATGTTTTATCTATGGGTGGAAATTAATACAATCATATGTGCATATCAATAAATGTAGTGAGCATTGAACCTTCCCGGGTAGGTACCTTACCCGCACTATTCAACTTAAGTTTTGTTTCAATCCCAATAGTTCCATTGGGTAATGTGTTTTTCATAGTCGTCTAGAACCGCCATGGTAGCTTGGTTGTGAAACTCACTACATGTTTTCGTATTAAACAAAGGCAATGACCTTATTGGCTCCTCCCTTCAATTATCTCTTGCGATGTTGTCGTTGAACAAATCACTTTGTTTGACCATCAATGGAATGAGGATAAAGCATGAGCAACACTTCATGCACTGGTTGAGAGACTAACACCTTCCTCAATTACCTTAGAATTAGATTCTTCCTTATAAAGCTCACAGGTTCGTAAAAATTATGAGCCTTTGAGCTTTAAAGCACGCCTGCTTATAGTAGCTATAAAAACAGGTTTTATAGATTTAAAGAAATAACACCTTTCCAATTTTCATTAATGGAGAAAATGACATGGAATACCATTGGTTTCCTTTTCAATTTGTAATGTCGCCCTCTTCACTTGCCTTATCCACTGAGGTGGACGCATCTGACTGTTGATTGAGATGTCGCAAAATCATTCCACAGATAATGATTATCCTGGTTGACATGCTTTAAAAACTGGCAATTTTTAACTTTGTTGTCATTCCACAAACGCATTTCAGTTGGATAATTGTTATCCAGTTCCATATGAAAACATGTAGTTAGTTTTCCATAACACTCCTTCAAAGCCAAAGTGAAAGGAAAGGCGACGGTTCTGGAACTGAAAAATACAATCACATGTTGATACACTTTGGTAAAAGCATTTAGTGGATAATGTTCATCTGTGTTGTCACGGCATCAACACCTTTGGTTAACAAGTTTTTCCACTTGTCGATGTTTTATCTCTCTCTTGTCTTTACATTGAGTTCGATAAGGTCATTTAAAAACCCCTATACCCATCTGAGTTATCAACATCCAAATTCATCCTCTATTGTAACAAAAGCATAATAGATATGGACAGTGACCGACTGTATAATTTATGCATCGTGTTAGCTTGGCTAGATGCGTTCCATTTCTTTTAGTTGCAACCACGTCGTCTATGTTGAATTTTTCAATTTAGTTGCAACCACGTCGTCTATGTTGAATTTTTCAATTACTCATATTGCCTTTTGTATCACGTCAATTATCATGGATCATTTTTTAGCCACTTTGTGTGGCATTAAATTACTTAAGTACCCACATGGCCTGGTATCACTATATATCATGCGGTTTCATTCGAAAATGTTGGGATTTGGTGCAGGATAGACTTGAAGTGCTAGGACCTGGTTTTATCTACGGTTGTGGGTGGATTGTGATCAATCCACACTAGAAAAATCAATGCAAGTTTCCATTTATGATGGTCCATGACATTTTAGGAGGGCTTTCTATGAGAAAATGATTTTAGTCTACTTTCGTATCTCTTCCTTCACGCAAAGTGGCTCGTAATTTTCGGTGTTTGGGTTCTCCTTCCCCAAGACAGAAGCCTTGTTAAAAGTTTTTTTTAAGGCTCATCCAAGTTTAGGCTTGTCAATCTCAAGGATATATGATACCCAATCTGAGTATATTATCCCTATAACCTAAGAGGACCGAGCACTTATAGCTGGTGGGTTCCCAAGATATGTATTGCATGATTTTGGATTTTAATTTGCTTATCCATCCATTTAATTAGCAAGTTACATTTTAAAATACAAATGGAACCTGGAGATTCCAGCCTTGTAATGCTTGAACTAGATTAACTAGTTTTGACATAGATAGGATTCATTTTTATGATGTCTCCATTACAGTCATTAAAAAATCATTTTCTTTCAAGTAAGAATTTCTGTGATTTTCATAGGTTTGTAATGGACCGAAACCGTAAGGTTATATTGGAACAAATAACTTTCCGATATTGTTATATAAAACTTTGCAGTGTTGTGATAGAGTAGGAAGTAATGTAAAAACATGGAAAATACCTATTGGTAGTTGTAGGTATGGTATGTATTGATGAAGATTGCACATATTTTATTTGGTACATTTTAAGGTGTGAAAAACTCCAAAACATGTTGATATATATGTCATGATATCCTTCATGAAAATGATATTGTTTTCATATTATTCTGCATATTTATTTAAGAAGTAAAAACAAGATTAAAATAATTGTGGGCACTTTGTGTATAAACGAACTACACAGAAGAGTGTGTACAGTTTATATGAATTATTTTGTTTTATGCATAGAACATTAGAATATGAATACTTTATCTTCGGAGTTGCAAATTTACATTATGTTTGAAGCGGATGCTCATGATGTTATTACATGCCTATTCTTAAATATATGTATGGCGTGCATGTAGGGCTTATTTGCACGGTTACAATAAGTTGGATTGCTATGTTGACATGCATGGATGGATCCAAATTCTCACAAATTAACGTGAGTTTAAAAATGATTTGAGATGCTAGATATTCATAATCTAGCTTGAGGAATAAACAAAGTTGGAGATTTACAATATATTTACAGATTCAAAATATGTGGTGTATTTGATTCTTGATAAATACAATAAAGGTCAAATATTAAACTATATCCATCTTATAATTCATTAATTAAATTTTTAAGTAAGTCTCTATATAAATGAATAAGGTTGGATTTAATATTTGCACTTATATTGAAATTCTCAAGTCGTTCGATACCTATAGTAGAATTGTGGGGAGGAGAAACCTTGAAAGGCTACATTGGAACAAATACTTCTGCAATGTTGAATTGTGGTGGGGTAAAGAGTAATGCAAAGAAATAACAAACAACTAATGGGTTGTTTATTTTTAATAAGTAGAAATGGTCAGCCATGAATTGGTTAATTTTTATTATGCCTAGTTATTGAATGATGTAAAGATTAAAATTCTACTTATTATATATTGTAGAGATTTTCAAAACTTAAGTTATAGTTGAAGGATCTTGTGAGGGTACAAAGAATGTATACCATGATTTAAAATTGGTCTAAGAAACTTGCATAGTTTTAAATGTTCATAGTAGAGTGGAAAGAATGAACAAAATTGTAGCAATTATAAAGTATGTGGTGTTGAAAAGTGTAATGGTAGATAAGGAAAGTTTGAATTATATGTTTAATTGTGCTTTAATAGATCTCTCCTCCTATATTGTCCTCAAATTACCTTGCTCATGTTAAAATTAAATTATGAGATGTATGAATGCGAGGAATAAAAAACCAATGTCAGTCCAGTCAAAGACATAACTTAATGAAACAAAAGTCTATACATATAGAAATTCTAAGAAAGGATGAATATGAAGGGAGAAACATTGAACCCTTATGAGGTAACTAGTAAACAAAAACAGATAAAATGGAAAGTGTTTTTTTTTATAGATCATGGCCAAAAAAGAAAAGAATATAGATGAAATCTATATAAGTCATAGGAAATAAGTTAATTCCATCCAAAATTGATGATCAACCTAGAATAGATTTCAAAGGTTTATGTTCATGGAATTCCCATGAAATATTGTTAAGTTGGTAAAAATGTGGTATGAGATTATGTAATTTTAAAAGTGTCTTTCAATTTAATATTTTGTGTTAATTGATGCATCTACATGTAATGATGCAATTCATTTTGGATATGGTCTTGCTAATGGTTGAACCATTTAATTCACCCTTAGTGGGAAAATGCTCCAAATATACATTATTGGAGGGAACAAAACCTTACCTGGTTGTTATGCATTCTTAATTAGAAGTGGATAATTTGGAACCTACATGTTTCGCTTGAGTAAAGCAATATCTCAATAATTGTAATTGTGATATGTAAGAGGCACAAAGTATATTCCAATCTAGACTAAACTAGGGTCAAAGTTATGAAGGGTGTGCATAAATTTAATATGAAATACTACATACATATTGAAGAAGACATCATAAAATAAAAATAAATAAATAAATTTTTACTTTAATAAGAAAGTGAAGGGGACTTTCACCCAAAATAACATTTAAAGTAAATAAATGATGGAGTTTAAAAGCAACTTCTGGTGCTTCTCGAGTAATATTAGTAATAAAATATCAAATACAAGTTCAAGGACACATCCTTAAGTTAACTCAAACTCCAATGTGTCAATTATAGTAACTCAATGCATGAAACCTCAAACTTCACAATCTTGATGTGCATATTCATCTAAGTATACATGGGGTTTTGTTGATATCTTACAAATAGGAATCTTCCAAATCTGAAGCAAGAAGTAGATGCTTTTAGTAGAAGGATTGTAGATCTTGCAAAGGTACTTCATATGGGAAGTGATAAGATTAAAATGATCTATGTGTATATATAAAATTTATGAAAACAAAAATGAAAAACATATTGGATATGGTGGTGCTGGATGCACTTGAATTAAAAAGGGAGGAATTCAAATACAGTCTAATGACTAGCTAGAAGTACACTAGATTCGAAACATGACTTGTCTGAATTAATTACGTCATAAGGTGTTTCCCTCTAAAATAAACTCTCCCAACTGCTTTTCTGTCATAATCTTGACTGTCAAATACATTGTTAGATGATTGAACATTGGTGTGCCATCAGATCTAAAAAACAGTTAAAAAAACATTACCAAGAAAACCATACAGTTAAGAAAAAACAATACACAAAAACATAAAACAAAAATTATTTAATAAATAAGAAAGCCATTTATTAGTTAGACCATAATGTTAATGCAAACACATCCACCATGTGCAACTTTGCAACAGGTTGGATAACCACCTTTGCAGTAAGGAGGCTCACCAGCGAGTTGCCCTCTAGGTTTTCAATGTCTATTGAATCTGAGCAAGCCGGTTATGTTGAGGAGGCGAAATTATGGATGGATGAAGTGGGTAGCGGTGAATGGTTGGCCTGGGTCTGGTGGTTATTAGTTAATGCCATCATAGGTTCATCAACATTTGCTTTAAATGGTTCATTTGTTTCTTTCATTCATTTATTAGGCATTGAGTTCTTGCTTCTGTTTTCTGTGACAATTGGTGATTTTGTTCTCTGACAATAGGCTTGTGTTGTGTGAGGTAAGTCATTTTTTCGCAACGATATTCCAAACTCATCGCTTTCGTATTTAGTTCCGGTACGAATGGCTGGTTATGCCGTTTGGGTTGAGTAATGCTCCAAGTACATTTATGAGACTGATGAACGAAATGTTAAAGGAATTTATTGGAAAATTTGTGATAGTCTATCTGGATGATATTTTAATTTTTAGCAGGACAAAAAGGGAACACCTTCAACATATTCGAAGAGTATTCGAGAAGCTGCAGCAGAACAAACTGCTGGTAAATTTGAAGAAATGCACTTTCCTACAGAAGGAGTTAATATATTTGGGGTTCGTAGTAGCGGAGAATGAATTGAAAATGGACCCAGAGAAGATTACAGTGATCATGAGTTGGCCGTCACTAAAGAGTTTATTCGAGGTACGTAGCTTTCACGGTTTAGCAAGTTTTTACAGAAAGTTTATCAAGAATTTTAGTGAAATCTGTGCGCCAATGCTAGAAACCATCAAAAAGGCCAGTCAACCTTTTTGCTGGACAAAAGCGGCAGAAGACAGTTTTCAACTCCTGAAGCGGAAAATAATAGAAAGGCCAATCTTGAGGCTGCCTGACTTCAGCAAACCTTTTCAAGTCCGATGTGATGCAAGCGGGACAGCTATTGGTGCTGTACTCAGTCAAGAGGACAGACCTGTGGCATTCTTTAGTGAGAAACTAAACGAAAGCCGGCAGAAGTATTCGTCATACGATAAAGAATTCTATGCAGTAGTTCAAGCCCTGAAGCATTGGAGGCACTATTTACTCGGCAGTGAGTTTGTTTTGTTCTCTGATAATTTTGCGTTACAGTACATAATGCAGCAACACAAATTGAACCACAAGCACGCCAAGTGGGTGGAGTACCTACAAAGTTTTACTTTCGTGCTGAAGCATATAAGCAGAACAACCAACAAAGTGGCGGATGCTTTAAGCAGAAGAGCTTTGCTCTTACAGGAAAGCGGCATACAGGTAATGGGGTTTGAGTATTTGAAGGATTTGTACCGGATGGACGCAGATTTCAAGGAAGCCTTTGAGGCATGCCAGAATCCTGTCTTACGAAATACAAGCCCATGGCTGGATTTTAATTTGTAGGACGGATTGTTATTTCGTGGAGGACAACTATGTATTCCAGATTGTTCGATGAGGGAAAATTTAGTGAAAGAGAAGCATAGCAGAGGTTTGGCAGGACATTTTTGCGTTGATAAAACATTGGAACAGCTAGGACACTTTTACTACTGGCCGAAAATGAGTCGAGACGTACAGAGGTATGTAACCAGATGTAAAATCTTCCAACTGGCGAAAGGGCACAGCCAGAATGCTGGGTTATATACGCCCCTACCAGTTCCAAGCAGACCTTGGGATTCAGTTAGTATTGACTTTGTCCTGGGATTGCCCAGAACACAGCGGGGTTATGATTCAGTGATGGTGGTGGTGGATAGATTTTCCAAAATGGCTCATTTCATTCCGTGCCGGAAGACTAGCGATGCCACCTATGTGGCACACCTCTTCTTCATAGAAGTAGTTTGATTACATGGCTTACTAAGGACTATAGTTTTAGACAGGGATGTGAAATTTACAGGGCATTTCTGGCGCACCCTGTGGAAAAAGCTGGGCACACAGTTAAATTTCAGCTCCGCGTATCACCCGCAGACTGATGGACAGACAGAAGTAGTTAACAGAAGTTTGGGCAATTTATTGCGAAGTTTGACAGGAAAAAACTCGCGATTGTGGGATCGAGCTCTGGCCCAGGCCGAATTCGCTTACAACGATTCGCCTAATCGAAGCACTGGTCTAAGCCCATTCCAGATCTTATATGGTATGCATCCGCGGGGAGTACATGAATTGCGGGACTTAGGACAGCTGGAAAGGAGGAGTGCAGACGGGGAAGATTTTGCCGAGGCAATGAGTGAACTGCACGAGAAAGTTAAGATGAAATTGCAAGACAACACGCAAAAATATAAACAGCATGCAGATATCAAGCGGCGTGAGGTACATTTCGAGGTTGGAGACGAAGTGCTTGCGCATTTGCGTCGAGAAAGGTTTCCTAAGGGAACGTACAATGAACTAAAGTTCAAAAAAATCGGCCCATGCAAAATCCTTCGCAAATTTTCAGCGAATGCCTACGAAATTCAGCTGCCACTTGATATAGGCATATCGCCCATATTCAACGTAGCAGATCTGTTTCCGTATCATGCCCAGGCAGCAGACGAAAACATGGTACAGCCACAACGGGACACCCAGTTCGAGTGCAGTCTTTGGAAGAAACAGTTACCGTCGGTTAAGACTCACGAAATTGAAGGAATTATCAGCGCACAGGTAGCTAAACGGACGCGTAGAAAGGAGTATCTGCGCTATCTTGTCAAGTGGAAGGACCGTCCCCTAGAGGACAGTTCCTGGCTCGACGAAGCACAGATTCGAAGGGCAGGTTATTCGGTGGAGGAGCTCATGGAACGGAGCCATGAGAACTCTCTTTTACCCTGGCAGCCTGATGCAGGAGCATCTGGTCGACAGTGTGAAAACCGACACGGGACACACAGAGTTTCAGAAAAAGACTGGGAAGGTTAAACAAATCGACAAGGGACAGCAAGACTGTCAGTTTCTTTTAATTTCAATTTATTTCCTCTATCAGAGTCAACTACAGTTTATTTAAAATTTCTGTTGGGTAATTTTAATTAGTTTACTTTATTGTAGCTGCCAGTGTAAATTGTAGTAAATAGATTAGTTTATTTCAAATAATGTACACAGTCACCTTTGTGGGACCAGTGACAAAGTAGCTAGAATCAGTTTCATAACTGTCAAACAGAAAACTGGAAGAGCTTAACTATCTAACTGTTTGTAAACGGGTAACTACTTACAGTTATCAACCGAATCACCTCTACGGTATAAATGACAAAACTGAAGACAAAAAGGGGGTTCGACAACTACGCAAGAGAGAAATAATATTACAAGAAAAAGACAGAGATTTATTTTCTTTTGTCCTTCAGTTAGAAATTCCTTGTGCACAAAAGAATGTAAAGACAAAGCATCTACGTTCTGTATAATTCATATTTCCGAGAATTAGAAGCTCTGTGTAACTAGTGTAACAAACAATAACGTACCGAGTAGCATTAATATAGAACGAAATACATGTAAATCATTGCATAGTAAGTGACAGTGCAGGTGGAACTACAGAGAGTATTCCAAGTAACTGAGTGTACAGTGACGCCAGATAAAACAACAGTAAAGCTAACCGAAGGTGAAGTGAAGAGCATGCAAGACGACAGCAAGTAAACAAAGAGTGAAGCGAAGAGCTTGAGGTTCCCAGATCGAATCCGGGTAAGAAACCAAACCCACAAGAAGTAAATACGAAATTGAAATTTCCAAATATATACATATATTACAATTGCAGGCCTGTACCAAATAAAGAGTTTACAGTCGAATTCATAACAATTTTCGAACCCTTTCCGCCATTAAACAGGCGTGACCAAAGAATACCAAAGACCCATATATTACACCGGCGTGAAACAGAACATATAAAACCATATCCTACAGTAATCAAATACAGACACGAAGTGCCATACAAGGCCGAAGGCCAACAGGGTTCATAGGGTATGAGACCACACGAAGCTACAGGCGGACCTAACTCATAAAAGCAACAAAACAGAAGGCACAGAGCTACCCGAGAGCATGAAGCCGTAGCCTGTTGCATATGACCACAGAGCCATCACCTGCAATAACAAAATGCAACTGTGTTAGGGTTTGGAGGAGAAACAAAATCCTGACTCAAACACGACGCCATAACTTCACCAGAAGAGAAATGCAGTAAGTAAAGAAACAAAGATTAACCGAGAGGGTAGTTACCAAATCTGTAGGTGAACGGATTCCATGTTTGCCAAGAATACACCTGACCACAGAGGGGCCAAACAGGTCAGCAAATACTCCAGAAGTAGAAACGAAGATATAACAGAGAACTAAACTTACTAGGTCGATGAGTTGAATGTCCGACACCGGCTGTAGTAGACCATCGAGCACACGTTGCTCCTGAGCACAACGAAACCGTCCAGGCGGAGAAACGACCATAAAAACACAGCATGTGACCAAGCAAACCAACAAGCTTAGACAGAGAACAAGTCGACAGAGAAACCAGAGGAAAATCCAATAACAGAAACACGGACAGAGTTACCACTTACCAGCGCATACGAGAAATAAATATACCGACGGAGCCATGGTGGAAAACCACGTTCTCAGGCAAGAAAACCATTAAAAAATGACTAAGTATCGACGGGTTCCTCCAAGACAGAGCCGAGCTCGAAACCGGGTTGCAGAGCAGCGAGTTCACCATACCAAATGACAAAAAGCGCGAAATGAATCAACAAAAGCAGGAACGGGAGGATTAGGGTTGCTACTTAATCGAGGCGGACAGGTGTAAGCTGGAGGAGGAGTGAAGTACCGGGAGGTAGATAGGCAGGTACAGACTCAATTAAATTCAGACCGAGCCAAAACGATTGCAAATCAAATATAATCAACATATCAAATCTGTAAGTACCGTGAGCAGGTGAGTTGGAGTAGGGCCACGTGGACGGGCCACATCAATATGTAAGTTGAATAATTAATTTTTAAGGTGTGAAATTGTATAGCCTATGGTTCGGGTTGTTTAGGCTATGCATTATACATCATGGGATAAATTTCATCCACTAAGGCTCACTTCATCTATTTATTCCAGCTATTTAAGTTGAATAATTATTTTTTAAGGTGTGAAATTGTATAGCTTGTTGTTCAGGTTGTTGAAGCTATGCATTATGCATCATGGGATGAATTGCATCCACCGAGGCTCACTTTATCTATTTATTTATAATGTATAAGATATATGTTAGTAAATACTTTCTACTATGACTATAGGGCTATGATCATGCTAGCTACAATGTATTCATGATAACGACCCAATAATGCTTGTATTTGGTTATCAAAGGGATGAAATTCGAATGCAAGAAGTGTATTATGTTGAAAGACCATGACAAAATCTTTTTACTGAGTTCTAAAGTAGGCATAAAAGTTGTGTTGGTATGTAAGTCTATTAGTCAAACATACATGTCCACATCTGGAATTTAGCAGAGCATAGGGGATTATTGGTAGTATTGTGCTCAGGGGGTATGTGACAAATGCTATAAAAGCTCTAAGTTCAAATATTGTGGCCTAAGGGCCAATCCACAAGAACTATGAAGCTATAGTATGTGAATATTATATTAATTACTTACAAGTAAAGTTAATTTTGAACTAAGGTTGCGGAATTTATGAATTCTATAATAGCTAAAGATTGATATTGTAATGAAGAGTGAAAACTACTATACACCGTAACAATCATTTAACTATATGTATTCCCACTTGTACAAAGAGATCACTAAAAATAGAGATAGTACAAAACCTTCATTCAGATCTCTAGATATCGAAGAAAGAAGGATAGAATCAGTTTAAAGTTACATCCCTATACTAAGTTTTCAAACGATATTCAGATAAGGATTTTATTTTATAGTTGCTAGTGATCGTGTAGTTGTAAGGAATTCATGGGCATGAAATAGATAGTGGATTTTTTCTATATAGTTGTAAGAAGTATTAAAACTCTTCTTCTATGGTCTAATTATTTAATTATATAAAATTGGCAAGAAATATGTTGAAATGATGAATCCACACATAAGAATCGAGGTATGGGCTATCTATTATCTACTTCAAATTAGAATGGCCACGACCACCTTGCATAAAATCAGAATTTGGTTACACTTTAATTTGATGTCTTTATATCTCTCCACTTCGTTAACAAAAAGAAAAAAAAATGATTTGAGGGCTTTACCACAACCCTGAGAGTGAAAAACACACTAAAATAGCTTCAAAGAAGATTTAAGAAAAGGTATAATGAGGCAAATTTAGGAACGATATTATTAGTGTGTGTATCATAAATTTTGAAGTTGAAATATAGAAAATACTGGTAAATTAATGACACAAGACATCGCATGAAAAAATATTGAAAACAAAAGTTTGTTGGATAACTCTTCTTGATTGTTTATTTTATTATCTACGATGAAATTAAATTACTAAAAACAAAAAAAATAGTTTGGTTGCTCTTGTATATGGCTGGAACAAATTATACATCCAATTTCTCTAAATAGCATATTTATGTATCTTGTCATTAATAAAATAAATATATTTACCATTAATAAGAAAAAAACAAATGCGGAATTGGAATCTCTTCTGGCTGGTTGGAAGCACATTATTTATCTATATCATATATTCATGTACTTTTACCATTAAATATGATCTACATTCAAGAAACTCAGTAGAAAAAAGTTGTATGATAAGATTCCAGGCAGGAATTATAATGGCGTCCATATGCTTGAGATTTGTGATGAGACTGCAAAGTCGACAAGCATGTGGTGCTCTTGCTCTGCCAAATGTCTCTGGGGCGAGGCTGAAGAGAAAGAAAACCTGAAGAAATGCTTGTCCTAGTATTCAATGCTATAGTACGAAGGATGAAGCTGGTGATACACTGTTTCAGGAATCACAAGCTAACTTTGTCTAGGTGTATATGTAAGAGGAATCGATAAGAAAAGATGCAATAATCATTTGTAGGTCTACAAATACATATGTTGGGTCAACCTTTGACATTTCTTGTAGGTTGCCTCAAACTTGAAATTTAAACATGTTCCCTGTCAACCCTTTGTTTAAATGACCACAAATGACGAAATGCATGGCTATATATGGAAGCATAGTCGTCATTTTGGCAACAACTGCATAAGTTGATAGAAGTGGTTCCAATATCAACACCATGGATACGTATGGCTTGGTGGTTGGAGAAATAAAAATGGTTAACATATGAGACATTTATTATGAGTGATGACACGGAAGCTCACCCTCAGAGAACGAAAAAGTATATAGTCTAATTTTGGAATATCGAGAGCCCTCCCTCGTCACTAGAATCCTCGAATGTGTCACTATTTTAGTGAAGTTGGAAGTGAACTATGAAGGTGGCACACTTGATTAGACTAAAAAGTTAACTCCAACGTTAAACTATTAAGGAATAGAGTTCATACAATTATTATTAAAGTTTAATGATTTATCTATAAAGAACTCAAGTTTATAAATGCAAAAGGGTGTTAGATGCTAGTTTTGGCAATAGATTTAAAGAACAACATCATTTTCCAATTTGATTAACTAAGGAAATCACCTTAACAATGTTTGTTTCCCTTTCTATACACAAAGTCATTTTTCTTGGTTAACATATCCATTGATTGAGAGGGTTCGTATGCAATTCTGGAAACAACGTTGTAGAAAGTTCTATCCATTTAGTTGGATAATTGTTATCTGTAATGACCAAGCAGTTATATGAACAATTTTATAAGTTACCATGCTAGGTAAATGTGAAAACAGAAATTATTACTTTATTAATATTGAAATGTTATTTATTCAAAATTATGAATTAAGTAATATTGTAAGTAACATTTTGAGGAAAAGTTATTTACTTCCTCTTGCTTAATTAAAAGAAACAGTTGCCAGCAAAGAGGGGCAACCCTAACCACTTTTTCTTACCATAGAAATGGAAAAGAGAAAGGAGGCCTGGGCTGTTAAGGAACAGACAGGAAAAAGAAAAGAAAGACAGAAGCAAGAAGGAATGGTACTATGTCTGGCGAGGATCAGATAGTACCAGCACTGTGGTGCATAATACTGCACAGCTGATTAGCATGCATCATCTTGCGGAAGGCAGAGGCCTGCAAGTGAGCTTGGGGGAGAGAATCAAGTCTATACGACTGATCTCGTGGTTGGGAGGATAACAATCTTTGTATGAGGTTTTCCAATTTGGAGGAAGAGGCAGAAAATTGAAGAAGACACAGTACAGGTAAGTGAAATATGGTTACAGCATTAACATAGGAATCTTTTCTTCCTCTGTAAAGGTTATTAGTTATATGTAATGTAAGACTTTATTATTCATCTGGAAAAGAAGACCTTATTACAAATCTGTAGGTCTATGGTCTACTGTAAATGAACGAATAACATAAGGTGAACAGGTAATTCATTTATTTTCCTTAATGATTAAGACTGCTAGTTTATGCTTCAGTTCATATCGACCAGTAGACAAAACGCAAAGGAAAAGAATAGATAAGGTCCAGTACTTTATTTACCATAAAACCGAGAAGAAACTACATGGTACATTTTATAACCATATAAGCATAGTTCAAATCAAATGTCAACACAGTCCTTCAGACTCGACAATACATAGGGAAGCAAACTGTGAAATATTTAGTACAGGAAACCATCATATTGTAGCATAAACAAAAGAGTTATTTTGCTAGTAATAAAGCCGAGGGATGTACTGGTCTCGCAACGCTTCCAGTGCTCACCCACGAGGGTATAAAAGACTGGTATAGCATCGTAAGACTTATCACAGATAAAATCAATGGAGTCGCCCGAAGCGGGAAATTGACTGTGACCCACATGGCAGAAGGTAAGCGACCCATACACAATCAAGAACCATGTAATATACATTGAACGATTAATTGTTTCTGAAACTCTGTTCTTAACCATGGAAAGAAATATATTCATATAAAGCGCAACGCCGTGAGGAATCTTCCGGCAGAGGTGACAACGAGACAGACATATATCTATAATAATTGCCAAATCGACGGAGGCATTCCACAAGAAGAACCAACACTTCGAAAACAGAGATACATTTCTAAATGAGAACCAGAGATACATTTTTAAACCAGAAATAGAGATGTATTTTCTTTAGATACAGAAATAGAGATGTATTTTCTTTAAATACGAGAACAGAGGTACATTTCTGAGAATGAATCAGAGTATCTTCTAAACTCAAGGCAGTAACTGCTAAGACAGGGTATAAACCTCATAAGCGTACATTTAACAAGGCAAAAGAACAATCACAGCCTGCGTAAATCTCAGGTTATGGGCAGGAAATTTTTACTGCTCACTGACCACCATAGTTTGACCAGCTATTTCAGCCAGCCTACTTTAAACACTAGGCAAGCACGGTGGATGGATTTTTTAAGTGGTTTCGACTTCGATATAAAAAATTTGCAAGGGAAAGCAAATAGAGTAGCAGACGCTTTAAGCAGGAAAGTACAAAGTCTGTATGAAGTTTCCATTACTGGGTGGAAAAACCCCTTTCTGGACATAATAAAGGAAATTTCAGACCAGAATACAGAATATCAGCAGTTAAAGCAGCAAATACAGCAATCTGCTGGAAAGGACAGCGAACAAGAATATACGATAGATGATGTGGGAATTGTCTACTTCAAGCAAAGAATATACGTGCCCAATCAAAACAAAGTCAAAAATCTGATTATGGACAAGTTCCACATCAGCCATTATGCTGGTCACCCGGGTTATCAAAAAAATGATGACAGCAATCTGGAAAGAATATTTCTGGCCAGGAATGAAGAAGGATACTGTAGAATACTTGGCACGGTGCTTGGAATGTCAGCAAATTAAAGCTGAACATCAACATCCAGCAGGACTGTTACAACCCTTGCCCATTCCGGAATGGAAGTGGGAAATCATCTCCATGGATTTTATTACGGGATTACCTAGAACAAAGAAAAACAACGATTCCATTATGGTAGTAGTGGACAAATTGAGTAAGGCTGCACATTTTATACCAGTGCAATCTACTTACAGAGCTGCACAAATCGCTCATGTTTTTATGCAGAATGTGTTCAGATTGCATGGCCTTCCAAAAACAGTAATTTCTGATCGGGATGTGAAATTCACATCAGTTTTTTGGAAGATACTGTTTGCGGAATTAGGTACTCAGCTGAATTTTAGCACAGCGTACCATCCGCAAACTGATGGACAGATGGAACGAGTAAACCAAGTAGTTGAAGACATGCTAAGGGCCTACGTCATGCAATAACCCACACGATGGGAGGAATATTTACATTTGGTGGAATTTGCGTATAACAATGGTTATCACACTTCAACGCAAATGAGTCCATTTGAGGTTATGTATGGCCGAAAATGCCATACACCCTCCAGCTAGGGAGTTCCTGAAGATAAATTAAGTCTAGGACCTGACATGCTTAAAGAGATGGAGGACATGGTAAAGAGAGTACGAGTTAATCTGAAGACGGCTCAGGATAGACAAAAGAATTTCGCTGATCGGAAAAGGAGATTTAAGGAATATCAGGTTGGGGACCATGTGTGTGTTCGAATTCATGCCAAAAGAAGTACCTTGCAGTGGGCTGGTTGCGCTAAATTGGCACCTAGATATTGTGGACCCTTTTAGATACTATTAAGGGTCGGACCAGTAGCATACCAGCTGGCCTTGCCAAGTCACATCCGGGTCCATAATGTGTTCCATGTTTCAGTCCTAAAGAAGTATGTGTATGACCCTAAGCATGTAATCCGATGGCATGATATACAGGTGGGGTTATTATTATAATAAAGATTTAACAAGAATCCTATTTGAAAGAAAAACTAATTCAGAATGTGTGTATTGTAGGTCAAACCGGAAGGAGAAGTACTGGTCGAGCCGCTGAGCATTCTCGACCAGAGAGAAGTGCAGCTGCGGAAACGAGTTATTACCCAAGTTAAGGTACAATGGCGGCATTTTGGGCCCGAGGAGGCCACTTGGGAGGACAAAGAATTGATGAAGAAAACATATCCAGACCTGTTCTTGACTGTAAGACACCGAGACGGTGTCTAATCTCAGGGGGAGGAGATGTAATGACCAAACAGTTATATGATTAATTTTCTAAATTACCGTGCTAGGTAAATATGAAACAAGAATTATTACTTTATTAATGTTGAAATATTATTAGTTCAAAATTATGGATTAAGTAATATTGTAAGTAACTTTATGAGAAAAGTTATTTCCTTCCTCTTGCTTAATTAAAAGAAACAGTTGCCAGCAAACAAGGGGCAACCCTAACTATTCCTTTTTCCATAGAAATGGAAAAGAGGAAAAGGCCTGGGCTGTTGAGGAACAGACAGGGAAAAGGAGGAGAAGGCACAGAAGCAAAGGAGGATAGTGCTATGTCTGGTGAGGACCAGATAGCACCAGCACTGCTGTGCGTGATACTGCACAACTATTAGCGTGCATCACATTGCTGAAGGCAGTGGCCGACAAGTGAGCTTGGGGGAGAGAATCAAGTTTGAATGACTGATCTCATGGTTGGGAGGATAACAAGCTTTAAATGAGTTTCTCCATTCTGGAAATGATCAGAAACTAAGAAAAGAACAGTGCAGGTAAGTACAATATGATTACAGTATTTACTTAAGAATTCTTTATAAACCTGTAAGGGTTATTGTTTAACTGTAAATGAGGAAGTAGTATAAGGATGTACTGAGTAGTTCATTTATTCCTTTTTTTTATTAAGACTGACAGGGTAAATCCTCAGTTTATTATAGTAACCGTTAGACAAACTCAGGGGATATCAACATGGAATAACCAGTACTACACTGAATGTAAAACAAAGTAAAAAAAAAATAACGCTGTACACTTCATAGCTGTAGAAGCACGGTCAAAGTAAAATATAAAATACTGCTATTCTGTGTAAGCAACATATAAGACAACGAGTAGAAGAATGTTCAGCAATATGAAAAAGATTTCATTGTAAGTTGTTAACTAACGTACAACAACATTAAATTAACTATACTATAAGTTGTAAATTCCAGAGGGGTTTACTGATCTTATATTGCTTCCAGCGCTCGTACCACGAGGGACAAGTGACTGTGCATAGCATTATACAGACCCGTAACCAGATAGATTTAACTGAACACATTATATGACCCGAGGCGGGAACCTATTATAGTAATCATGGAAGGATGTAAACGACCTATGTATGAAACCATAAAAACATACATTGCAGATAATTTCTTAACTGAACTCTATCTATAGCATTAGTAGGAAAGAATATATATCGTAAATCCGTGAATAGATTTCTGTGGAAAAAGGAGTCATCAATATAGATATATATATCAGGTATAAGATCCTACGGAGGCATTTCGTAAGAGGAATCGATACCTCGACAGGTAATAACTACAACTGCAACTCATATTTATATTCATGACCGTAATACATTGGAACATCTATTAACAGGAAAACAGAAGTATTTTCTCAATACAAGGCAGTGAATTATAAACATTGTATAAACCTCGTGAAAACCCATACGTCAAAACGAATAATCAGTGAAGAGAATAAATAGTCTGCACAAATTCCAGACGCATTAACAATAACGGACCATGCGATATAAATAGTCAAATTCCATATAAACATCAGAGTATAATACAGTATAGTGTCCATTAAGCTCGGCCGAACCTGGAACTAAATAACACACCCAAACAAATAATATATGTACAAGCATTGTATGAATAAACAGTATGCCGACCGGCTACATTTCTTTGAAATCAAATGAGTTCAGAAGCTCATCATCACATACACGGGTTCCTCGAGGAGTCTCGAGTAAGTTCAGGTTACCAAACCCAGACCTAAACTATAACTACCCAGGATTTAACAAAAGAAGACAAAACCCTCAGTGACAGAAGTCCCCTGTCGAGAGCTTCATATCTCGTGTAAGCCATAACGGAGCACAGTAAACTCCTGGCATAAAGAGAAACAATATTCAGGAAACGATTTAGAGCTAAATGAAAACGCAAGGCCCGTTGGGCTAGGGTAACTCACCCGGAGATACGCGGATTAAATTGAAACCCTGTGAACTCTTATTGCCGCAGATCTTCTCGCCTTGTATCCTGGACAAGCACACATCGCACTCAGTAAATTAATCATATCATTGAAAATAAGAGAAAAAAACTCAGTCACATTTTAAAGGGAAAGAGTTTACCTAGAGTCGAACGAAAACTCGGCCATTCCAACGCAGAAGACCATCAGCATCATCCTCGACCGAAGTGGGCCGCAGTCCCAGTGAAGGTAGCGGGATGTTTCATTCCGAACCAGGAGCAAATCAAGGTAAACAGTGGTAGAACGACGGAGGAATCCATCATCGGGAGAGTGCGGCTCCGCAAGCCACCCATTCAAATGACAGACCAAACCCTAGGCATTCTCTGCAAGCCACCCATTCAAATGACAGACCAAACCCTAGGCATTCCCTTTTTAATCAGGGCAAATCGTTTAACACCGTAGATTTCCAGGTTGCAATCCTCGGCGTCCATTCCGTGTATGATCCCGAGGGGGCTACGGGCTTAGCTGTGGCATTTACTGCCACCAGCTACCACTGTTCCATAACCACGGATCGTATCAGAAGAGATATGCGAGGAGGCCAGCTGTCCCCATCCGGACTTCAAGTTGAATGCCATCCAGCTTAGCAAGTCTCAATCCGAATAACTAGCATTAAGTTCGAAGGCCAGGTGGTAGCGGTAACACCGATGTGATATGGCCGTTCCGCCAACTTATGGTTATAATTAATGTGTGAAATATTACCACGATATCTTAATAGGTGAACTATTATCACGTTATAATAATGTGTGAGATATTATCATCTTAGATTAATAGTAAAATGCTTACGAATGATAATGTGTAAGTTGGTCTGTATGGTAATTAATTTTTTTTTTTTGTTTTACTGTGTAAGGGTAGTGACAGATACCCAATGTTGGTTGTCTTATTTTGGTATATTTAAGTATCTAATCTTTGTAGGAAAATGCTTATTTATATGAGAATATCATAAAAGAATTGACTTTAATTTTGATATCAAGTGATAATTTTTTTTGTCAATTGGTTATATATACTAATATATATAAAAAATTGATCTATATAAATAATTAGAAACCACAATCTCATAATAGTTTTCACCTCACCCCTTTTATATGCTTTGAAATGAATAATTTTACTTACATATATTTTTTTTCAAATATTATATAAAAGAGAGAAAAATGATAGGGAATACAACCTCTATTTTTAAAAAAAATGCTACTTTAATTTAAAAAAATTAATTAATAAAAAGGTAGCTCTATATATATATATATATATATAATTTATTTGTAGAAAAAGTTTTTCATAACACATACCATTCATGGTGAATTAAACACTCTTATTATAAATAAACTGTATTAACTTTTGATTTATTTTATTATTACATTTATTAAATAATTTTTATCAAATTTATAATAATATTTAATTATAAATCAACAAAGTTTCATAATTTATTTTGCGAATATTTATAAAAATAAAATGATTATTAATAATATTATTAATTGTAAGTAAAAACATTTTTATTTCTATATAAACAAAATTAATAATATTCAATTTTCTACGATAATTAATATATAATATTTACAACTTTACCTATCTATTTTTTAAGATTATATTTTCCAAATTTACTATTAAGACGTTTATCTATCTATTTGTTCTTTTAAATAAGAAATGAATAAAAGAGACAGAGAAGACATGTTCTCTTCATGTAATAAATATGATAGACAATGTCATCCGCATCAGGGTTCAAATTTTATATTTACTCTCTATCTCGAATAAAAGTTGTAGGATTATTGTTAGTATGTGGTTGTAAGTGATAAGTCGCTATGGAAGTGATGGGTAGCTCAAGTGATGTGGACGTGGAAATGAAGTCTCACGACACGGGAAGCCTTGGTAGCTAGATAAATAATAGACATATAAACACAAAAATAAGAAAATCCTACCAAACCTATAAAAAATTTTATAAAAATTATTATTTATTTTACAATTCTCATTTTAGATTTGATATATATTTATATTAAATTTTTATAAGAATTATAAATATTAAAATTTATATAAATTACTCATTATAATTTTTTTGTATTTTCATATTTCTCGTCTCGTTTGTGTAGAAAGTACTAATGGAAATATAAAATTTTTTATTTAATGATTTATATATTCCATTTTTTTTTCTAAGTAAGATTAATCTATTGATAAAATAAAAAGGTATTTACAGAGTGTCCTTGCGAGAAAGGGACTTGGCCTAAATCAGCATGCTATCTGAGACTGCCCCAACAGAGGGGAAACCAGTCTGGAAGAGAGAAAGAGATATAAAAAGACACTTGATTTATCCATAGTTTTCTAAAGAGAACCAAGAAAAACAACATTGCAAACCCACCCAGAAACCAGCAGTGCGTTACCGCCAACCTAGACAAAAAACAAGATAGAATAGACCAAAAACTAAGTGAAGTGCCACCTTGAAGACGTGACGCGCGCAACAAATTCCTCCGTGGCATGTTCCTCCACAATCACGCAAGCCTAGTCATCTGGGTTGTCCGAATCAGCATGGCCCACCGCCCACTGAGCTCCTTCTCTGCTGCCAGAGCTGCGGGCGCGACGTGTCCACCATGCGGCTTTCCACAGCGTACGTGTCACTCTGTAGGCCCATGTCCATATGCGAGCTGCCAGCAACGACCTTTCCATGCTTTCTATTCTGACCACCATTACCACCTTGTTCTTCGTCGTTGCCTCTGTCTCAACTTGGACCAACGCTATGTGTCTCCTCCATGGAAATTGTCATAGGGATGTTCTGCTTAGCTTCTTCAGTGATGGAGATGGAGACAGTGGTGACAATGACCGGGCAGAGAGCTTCGGAACCAGAATTGTGTGGTATGGGGGACCTCGTGCAGGGGCAGAGGGAAGGGCAGCCACCTCATTATGACCAAAGCAGTGGAGCCCTGCTCTGCCCCTGGTATTCGGATAGTGGGGATTTTCCGCACAGGAAGTCAGGGAATTCAAAATACTTCGATGCCGAGCATGAGACTCGGAGCTACCACCTCGCCTGCCACTGCGTTTGCTATGCATGCGGTGGCGAACCATGGTGGAAAGAGGAGGAGAGAATGATTCAGGGTAAGTAGAAGGGGAATAGACGGGAATTTTGCACAGAGGAATCAAAATGTTGGAGAACAGGCGCTGAACTGTGGAGAATTGTTTGGGAATGGTGGTAACCATTGCGTGAATCAAGGCAGAAGAAAATCTAGCAGCGTCGCCCCGTGCTGGTTCTCTTAGTTAGCTCTGCTGCCTTCGGAGGGCAAACACAATGGAATAGGGGAAGAATGCCTAGATTGTGATCGAGCGCCATGGTTAAAGAGGGCATGGCTCTGCCTCTAATATAACGGGCATTTAATGCCGCCAGCGAGGTGCCCTGAGAGTCATTAACTCTGGTCTTGGGAAGATTGTTGAGGGCCAAGTGGCCAACAGTCTGCGGTCGTCCCATCTCCTCGCCATTAACGCATTAATGGTCACCAGCATCCCGAGTTATATATTCCATATTAATATTTAATTATATATATAATCCATTAATTTATATATATATATGTGAATATTTAATAATTTAATTCATACCAAAAAATTTCAATTTAAATTAATAATAAATATTACCCGTTACAAATCTTCATTACTGTTTCATCACATTTGAAGTTCAGAACCAGTCCGGTGCGGCTATGATGGCCATTCGGCATCATAGCCGGTGAACGTCGATTTGATGATTTCAGGTTTTTAATGCCCGTGAACATTTGACGTGTAAATTATTTATTCACTGACAAAACCAGTCCGGTGCGGCTATGATGGCCATTCGGCATCATAGCCGGTGAACGTCGATTTGATGATTTCAGGTTTTTAATGCCCGTGAACATTTGACGTGTAAATTATTTATTCTCTGACAAATATGTTTTGGGAGAGAAAAACGTCCTCCATGGCGTCAAATTCCAGGCCTCCGTCATTCAATATTATATTTGGTTCGGCCCAGATTCTTGGATTCCTTACCTAGTATGATGGGACAATGTCGACGAACATTTGCGGCATACGAGGTGAGAACTGTATTAATGTACTATTTAGTAAATAATTTAGTAAACCAGGGGTGTATATGTACATGTAGATCTAAGCAATGGTACCTTTTGTCAGGTAAATGAAATGATATACTGTGGAAATCCACGTTAAGTAATGTTCAGCAATCAGAACCGTCATTATATTTGGGCTTTTGCAGATTCCGATATTTCAAAATTCAGATACGAACACAGCAGCCTGATGTCCTTACTTAGAACAGGGGCGACTTATTAGGTCAGAAACTATACGAATAATTAAGTGAACCAGGGCTGTATTTCAGCAGCCTTATGTCTCTAAATAGAACAGGGGCGACGTATTAGGTCAGAAACAATACAAATGATGAAGTGAACCAGGGCTGTATTTCAGCAGCCTTATGTCCTTAAATAGAACAGGGGGGACGTATTAGGTCAGAAACTATACGAATAATTAAGTGAACCAGGGCTGTATTTTTTATGCGGTACAGATAGATCGATGCTTTTTCTCTTTTTCGTTGTTTTGCAAATTGTCAATATATGTTGAAGAGGTAAGAGGCGCTCCAGGGAATAATTATGTAATTCCATTTTTTGGTACTTTCTATTCCAGTATGGAGTTATTATTGGATGTCATTATTGGATCCCAAATTTTGCGCCTCTGGTTTTTTAGTGCGTGATAGATCTTTGGATTCCCTCGATTTAAGAGGCTGAACAAGGAGGAGGAATCTGATCGATTGTTTGGAGGAATCTGATATTTTTGTATAGTATGATTGATTGTTTTGGAGGGTATAATCGAGAAAGTGAAGACGGTGAGAATGGTAAGACGATCGAAAATGCCAGCAGCAGGGCTGGATTGCCTAAGAAAAGTTACTAGCTTCCGGGACTTTACGATACACTATTAGGGCTAATGATTCTCTTCCTAAAGGGAAGCTCGATGAATTCACTCATATCAAATTTCTGTCTATTTAAGCCATAGGGATTCGCTAATCTCAAATTTCTGCGTATTTCTATACCAACTTCATAGACTTCTTTTGTAAGGATTGGGGCATCGAAATGAGTAGACGAACAGAAATCTATTAATTTGATATATTTCATTATTATAACTATAGGTTTAGGTACTTCATTCCGGTTGGTGTGGATAGTATTATTTCATGACTATAATTATGAGTATATGTGTCGGTATTTCAATCCTGCTGGTTTGGTTTTGAATTGTGATCGTTTTTTGAAAATGGACAATTAATTGTATGGGCAGCGATATTATTTAACATAATCATTTTTTCTGAGTATGAGGCGTTTGATTTTGTCCTTTAAGTCAACCTCTCACATAAATAAAACCGGGTTAAATTGTAAAAATACAAATATCTTAAACGTTTTAACTATTAAATTCAGCAATTTTAAATTAATTTAAAAAATTGGAAGGCACAAAATAAGAAAAGAAAGATAAAAACAATATTTTTAAAAAATTGGGTGTTGTGTTTTTTCTAATATACATATATATGTATATGTGAAAAATGCGATAATCAGTTTGGAAGAAGTGAAGAAATATAAGGATTTGCAAATATTTGTATTTATGTTTAAACATTAAGGTATTTATATGGAGATGCTATCTAATTTAGGTGCAACTAAGAGCCCAAAGAAATTTTTATTTAAATCAGTAATAATGTGGCATTTCAAAACAAGAAGTGGTTATGCATAGGTTTTCATTATGTATGTTAGGAACATTATTTTATTTTGAATGAAAATGTTTAGTTTGACCAAATTAAATATAAATATAAATATGTGACTTTGGACTTATTCTCTAGTTGTTAGGTATGGGTTTTCATTATGTATGTTGGGAACATTATTCTACTTTCTATGAAAATGTTTAGCTAGTCCAAATTAGATATAAATATGTGATTTTGGACTTGTGTATCATGGCTTGTGTGCACTTATGATTAACTATGTCACATAAGATAGGTACCTTATGACATGTTGACTATGTGTCTCACTTTTAAGTGTATCACTTATGTACATTCCTTATGGGGCATCACTTAACTATGTCACTTGTGTTTGTTGCTTAAGTGTTCAAGTTAAGAGAATATTAGGGTTTGTTATATATAAATTAGTCAAAATGGTCTAAACAACAATTTCATCCATATAATTTTTCATTATTCATTAGAATTGATAAATATAATGAGCAAAGATAACATCGCAAGGAGAGTCCATAACGAAAATCTTATGTTGACCTCTTAGGAAGAATGTGGTTATCTGCACTTCCCCTTAGCTATCAATGAGATTTCCCACACATAGGACTAGACAACACAACATAGTATAGGTTCACAAGAGTGAGACTGTCCAGACCCTTAAAAGTTTATCCACGAAAATAAGAAAACTATGCCACTACCTAGCCTTTTCAAATTCCAGGAAAATAGGGTTAGTGAATGCCACATTACTAAGGTTTTCAAGTTCCATAAAAATAGGGTTTTAAAACTACACAAAACTAAGGTTGTCCAAATTCCAATTCAATATACATTGAGAGATATTGCCAACTTGCAATGCAAGATCATTATATCTCTTTACTTACATTGTCTAATTGTCACATATCCCTAGGGCACCACACCATTAACTACCTTCTATGCTTTACTTGATCCACAACGTGGACCTTTGAGTTCCCTTAATACACTTATTTACTATAGCAAGAATAAACCATTCAACATTTCTATGTGTATACATTACAACTCGGAGGAAAGAATCAATCATGGACATTCAACATGATGAGATTACGCATTCCAAATTTCAGTACTTTGATGACTTCATACAAGCATTAATGGAATCATTAACATAAATACATTGTAGCTAGCATTGCCATATATCATTATCATAATCCTATGGGCGTAGTCGAAAGAACACTGACATATAACTTATGCAATACAAGCCCCAGTAGATGGAATTCACTCCATAATGAATAATGCATATCATAGATAACCTAAACCTTAGGTTATACAATTTCAAGCATTAGAACACACACACACACACACACACACACATAATATCTCATGCATATTTATTCACCATCTTAAAAATCGAGATAGCACATTAGTTTAAAGATGTGACAACATAACAATTATTGCATAAAACCCACATATTATTTTCCTTCACTGAATTTAAATTGGATTACATTTATGTGTCGTAATTTTCCCATGCATCCATATATAATCATCTCATAAACGCCATTAACATCGACAAATCTACTCATGCATAGTGGTCACATGCAATTCATGCAATCATCTCATAGTAAGGAAAACTCAAGAAAATTCTTTCATATGCTAAATGAATTTACAACATAGAGGGTAAGGAACCAACATACAGAACGTCCCATGCAAAGTGGACTATATGAAAGAATGTCACTTGGAAAACTGAGCACCGCCACTCAACCTAGAACTGAATTTCTCCAGTTCATCCCTGAGCCAAGATTCCTTGCCATGGATCAATTGGCTCTTGTTCATCACTTCATTGTGTATTTAATACCCTCTTTCATGATATGGTTTCCATTAGTGATGTCTTTCTTTTATGGATCGCTTTATCCATTTGCCTAGGATTTTCTCAAAAAGGCTCGCCTTTCTCAGAAAAGCTCGCCTTTCTCTCTGGCAAGAGTTTTCCTCATAAAAGCTTGCCTTTATCTCTCGCAAGGATTTTGTGTTTTTCTTAAACTTAGCATCTTTCTCAAGATAAGTAACTTAATGGATATTCATCTCCAAATCCATTAAGTTTATCTAGAATTGGATCTAGAAGTCGTGTCATGAAAGAATTATCCATTCCCATTCACCAATGGGATTTTATTTGGAAAGAACCTCATCTCTTGGTGTCTCGTTTTCCAAGCATTTTATATTATCTTTATTTATTTAACCATAAATTAATTACTTTCATTGTTACACCTTGGACCTAAATTTTCTTAGCTTAGGTTAGCGGGATTTTACATACAATGGAGGGGTGTTAGATACTCCCTTGATTATATTTACACCGTCCTCAGTGTATCATTGCATCTTATAGTATTATTTTCCTCATTCACATGAAGTTGTTCCTGAATTTTCAGGCTCCCATGGCCTTGCAATCTGATGCAGATCTTCTGATATATATCAGTTACAAAAGAGTTATACCACACATCTCCTTCCATCGTTACCTGTAACATTTGTTTCAATCAATTTTATGAGATATTTTAGATGTAGAAACTCAACTTTGTTTACCACAGTTAATATCATAACTTGATATACAATACTACTATTTGGGCAACTATGGGTTATGTTGTCTGCCATTTCAATATTATTCCTCATGTTTGTTATGTTTGAAGAAATGCATGTTCTTTCCCTGCATTCTTCTAATGCCTTTATGTTCTTGCCAAACACCTGCTTCCTGCAATTCCCCTGCATTAGTGAAACAAGTCAAACTAGCACATTTGACTAATCAACATGTATAAAATATCATATCAGGTTAGCTCAAACATAGCCATCAAAATCATATGTAGCCATCGATTATATATCACACATAATCCGCATAGATCAGAATCATAACCACATGCGTACAAAACTGAAATAAAACACGGATACTTATCTTTGAATCACTTCTTAGCTTCTTTCTTCTGTACGCACTTCAGGTCGGTTGCCATATCAGACAATCACCTAGTGCCTTTTCTTCTATTATGTGCACTTGCACATAGTGTGCATTACACACACACATCTATACATGTAATGTATCATCATGTAATACATGCATCCATACTAGTACGATATGTATTGTTTGTACACATTACCACCTGTACATGTGTACCTAATATCAATGTCCATAGCATGACATATGCTTCATCCACATGTTTTCAACCATGTTAGTATTGTGCCAAAAATTCATTCAATTATTCATATTATCTTTAGGCAACTTCGACGAAACCGTTCTCGGTTTGTCGATTAGAAATTAAGGAATTTCATGGTCCTTGTTCAATTTCTGCAATCCAAGCATAAGTAAATAATATTTTTGTGTCAAATTATTTAGGTGTGTTTATTTAGCTAATCCTTTTCATGTGTTTTGTGGTTGCAGAATAATTTTAGCAAACTATTTCATACTACAACTTTATCATACTAATAACTCTAAGTTTTGGAATTTACTTAGTCACTAAATCGGGTCTTAATGACCTCCACCCAATGATAAAGAAATATTTTAATCTAGTATGATTTTCATTATTATACTTGAGGTTTAATATCAAATTTTAGCCTTGTCTTGAGGAAAATAATTATTTGGTACTCAAAAGTACTCTACACATAAACTATTCATGTCATATGATTTACTGTTTTTCTTTTTACACTTCTTCCAACACCTTGTTGGCCATGAATAATTTAGTGTATGTTCGAAACAATTGAACAATCAATGTTCAAATATATACATCTCCCATACATTAGTTATAAATGAAGGTTACCATATTCTCAATTCCACACCCTCCAAGTTTTCTAGGTACTATGTTTACCAAGGTGTGAACCTAAATTATTCACATGTTTACACTTCTTCTCAAACATAAAATCACCCCTAGAAACAAAAGAATATAACTCATTTATCAATTATCAAATGAATTCCTGCATCGTTTAGTCAATACTTGTTATGTTGTCCTATTCAGAACAAACAACACTATTAAGGCAATCTGACCAACAAACTTCTTCAAGATTGTTTGAGAGTGGTACAAAATATACATTTCAGATTATACACCTGTCCAATATATTTTAGTACAACGATCCTAATTATTAGTCCCACCTAACCATCCAATATGGTTAAAGCATCTTACTGATTCAACAATGAGTTGTTGCATGGTTTTTCATTCTTCCTACTAGAACCCTTTTTTTATGTCACTCCTTTGGTGCATGCATTATTTTATTAGCATAATATCCTTAGATCCTCATGGTTGTTTTAATGCGAAACCTTTTGGGTTTATCAATAATTTGTTAATTAATTCGGACATTCATGCTTCGAATCTAGTGTACTTCGTACTAGTCATTAGAATAAAATTGAATTGCTCTATTTTTAATTCAAGTGCATAGCACCACCATATCCAATCTTTTTCTCATATAAAGTTCATATACACACACACATTATTTTAATCTTATCACTTCCCATATGAAGTACCTTTGCAGGATCTAGCATCTTTTTCTTCTTGTATCTTGGAAAGATTTCTATTGTAAGATATGAGTGGAACTCCATCCATATCAGGATGGGTATGCACATCAAGATTGTGAAGTTTGTGGTTGCATGCTTTGAGTTGACACATTGGAGTTTGACTAGAGTCAAGAATGTGGCCTTGAACTTCTATTAATATTGTCTTACTAATATTAATTGCCAGCCTTAGGAGCTGCTTTTACATTTCCATTATCTATTGGTACTTTTGGGTGACAGTCCAATGGACCTACTTATGAAGGATACCATATTAATGTATGATGTATTCATGCATACATTAATTTGTATTGCATGTGTTCATACTCTTCACAACTCTCACCCTGGTTCAGTCTAGATTTGAACATATTATTTGTGCTTCTTATTTATGTTAGCTACAATTATTTAGATATTGTTTTACTCAAATACACCTGTAGGTCCAAACTATGCATGTCCAACAAAATATGCATATGTTAATGAATATAATAACCTGGGAAGGTTAAGTTCCCTTCAATAGAATTTTCCCCAACAAGGAAAATTACATTCCAAAATGGATTACATCATTACATGTAGATGCACCAATCAAATATTAATTTGAGTGACATCTTTATTTACAAATACAGAGTCTCATACAACAATCTATCCTTCATGATCTTAACGATTTTTCATGGGAACCTTTATGAATAGATATCCTTAAACAAGAACTTTAGAATTTATTCTAGGATTGTACCCACTTAATTAACCATCAACTTCTGTTAATGTTGATAGTATGCCATAGACTTCTTACATGATGATTTATATAATTTCCATTTATATACTTTTATTTTTCCTAAGCTAGTTATATGCTTTACTCTTATGTGGAGGCATTTACTATTTGAACCTTCTCACTCCTCAATGGTATATATATTCTTCTTACAGATGTACTACATGATATCAAATTGAATATATCATTACTACTGTGAGTATAACATCCCATTTTCGATGCAATAACCATACATTACAATTAGTACAAAATTGTTTATTCATGCCGCTCTAAATTTATGGCTTCGAGTAGTTGTTCCCTCCCAAGAGTGCTCAACCATAACTTAAGTTTTGGTGAATTTTCGCAATATAAAACATAAATTTAATCTTCGCATCACTCAATAAGTAGGCACCATAAAAAGTAACCAATTGATGGTTGCCCATTTCTACTTATTAAAATAAACAATTGATTATTCAAGCAACAACTAACATGCTGATTATTTCTTTGCATTAATCTTTACTTCAATAAATTTCAACATTGCAGAATCATTTGCATGAGGGTAGCCTTTCAAGGTTTCTCCTCCCCACATTGCTACTAAATAAATTCAACACAAGTGCAAGGGTTAATTTCAAGCTTGTTCATTTATATAAATACTCACTTAGAAAATTTAATTAATGGCTGATAAGATAAATATAGTTAAATATTTGACCTTTATTGTACCTATCAAGAATCAAATACACCACATATTTTGAATCCATAAGTATATTGTAAATATCCACTTTGTTTATTTCTCAAGCTCGATTATGAATATCTAGCATCTTAAATCAATTTTTAAATCATGTTAGTTTGTGATAATTTGGATCTATCCATGCATGTAAGCATACCATTGCAGCTCATTGTAACCACACAATGAGTCCTACATGCAAGCCATACATAGGCATGTAATCACATCATGAGTATCCCCTTCAATCATAATGCAACTTAGCAACTCTGAAGATAAAGTATTCATATTCTTCTATTTTATTTTATGCATAAACAAAATAACTCATATAATTGTACACACTCTTCTGTGTTGTTCGTTATGTAGTGCCCACATGTCATTTAATAATTACGCATAATAATCTAAAATAGTATCCTTATCATCAAGGAAATTTCAATTAAGAAAATCATAGGATGTATGTCAACGAGGTTGTACGTGTTTTTGTTTTTTTCACATAATAATGTGTAGAAATTAAAATATGTGCAACACAATCCTCCTCCATACATACAGTAATTGTATAGTTGTGCACTCTACCTACCAATAGGTATTTTCCAAGCCATGACTATTTGACGTGTGCACATCATTTATAATAACCATGCAACTAAATAACTGATCACGAATAATCTCTGGGAGAGTCTGACCATAAAGGAAAAATACCACATAGGTTAGAATAAAACTAAATCATTCTTAACACATTCTACTTTTTTGACGCAAGAATTGGTGTATTAATAGAAATAAAATTGAAATTGGAAATATTCTTACCTTAACCAAAAATTAAAATGAAATCTAGTTTATTTGCTGTGAATTTCCAATCCACGCAATTCACTATGGCCGCTAATATAAAATCCATAAGTATGTTATACTAAGATCGATGAGTCACTATGTTTGCTCTCCATATGCAAAAATCTTGAGATCTAGATTTGCCTTCACGTAACGTCCACATAATCAGAAGGGTTGCCTTACTGTCCACCATTCCTCCAATCGTAGGCCGATGGAATGGCCTGAGATGTAGTCGTGCTTACCTAATATGGTATAAAACATGTTATATCCATTCAAATAGAGAGAAAACCACCTGCATATGATACAAATATTTTAGGTGAGTCCTAACACCAAAATCATGCAACAAAACGAGAGTCAGATATTTACCTTGATGAACAATATTTGGGTACTTGAGAAGAGCAGTTGCTATGACCAGTAATTGAACATATACTCTTTAAAGTGTGCAAGATCACCGATTTAAGTTCATTGCAATCAATGGAACTAACTAGTACATGAGAGTCAGACCATGCTCGACATGAACTGAACACGACTTGGTTCACAACAATTACACTATCGTGGGGATGTCTGCCTTACCCATGGAGCTTGGCGTATTTCCAACCGAAGGAATTATGTCTTTGAATAAGTGGGATGTCTATAACCATGACCTTGACCAATTTCTCAATAGTTTGAACGCATTCAACCCTCCCAGAGCCGAACAATTTTGAAGGTTTTGGCCTTCTTGAGTAGCTCGTTGCTACGAATTTCTAGGTGTTTTAATTCTCTCTTGCTCTCCTTTTAAAGCATCCACAACCCTTGTTATTGCATGCATGGGGGAGATGAGGTTAAGGAGATTTGTCCATCGACAATCATTATCCACTAGCCACCATTATGAGTTTGTTCCTTAGGATAAACATTATCCATATTAGGCTAACCATCATCCAATATTATTCTTACCCAGATAAGGGATTAAAAAAAGTAGAAAAAATGGTTTGTATAGGGAACAGTAGTCGATCTAGAGCTTGTCTTGGATCATCCAATTAATACAATGCCGATTAAATCCTACATTTCTATGGTTTTTGAAAACAAAATCCGATCAAGTAAACAAAATTGGAAAGAACAATCTCTTGTGTATCATTTCCCCTCTTCATTCGAGATGATGTGTACTTAACACAAGTCCAAGTGAATCTTATCATAAACATCATAGAGGGACAAGATCTTTTGATATTTTATTGCATATCCGATTAAGTTTTAAGGCTCCCTCATTTGGAAAAATTATGACTATGCGTAATCCTATTCCCGTTGTATTCCCATGATGTTGAACCTACTTCGAAGAACCCATCACTTACTTCCCTATGAGGATAAAGCGATACAATTTTCTAATGAGGTCAAACACACTCTTTATTGGTAATACATTGTAGTTTATGAAGAGGATGAGAAGCAATACTACGTGAAGTTCTACAATGCCACATAAGGGTTTGGCACTTATAAGAATATGCTATGAATTTAAAAGCATGAATCCATGGGATATCCATAGAGACGATGAGAATCCATACATCTGCCATAGTGATGTTTCACTGCTTCATGCATATATAAGAGGATGAATACCCTAGCTGCACCCAGGCTCACTCAAAAGGTGAATCATATCTTCATTAGAGACAACTAGCTCAACGAGACTTCACAACTCCATCCATAATCAGATAGGAATGAATCTAGTCTCCATTCTTTGAAATAAATTCTGCATCAAAGTAATAAGGAGAAGATCTGATCTCATCTAGAATAAAATTGCAGATTGTTAATGATTTTGTGATCGGCTTATTACCTAGGTTCAAGGATTTATATTTTGATAGTGTAACATCACGCATGTTTTCCGCAATATCAATTTTTTAATTGTGATTCTGGCAGCAACAACTATTTTTAAATGAAATTCAATTTCATTTACAAAGTATGTTTTATCCATTCTGAATCAATATTTCCACACTTAGCCTAGACTATTTGGTTTAATGTAATAGATTTACTTATCACAATAACTTTCCACTCCAATTCTTACTTATATGGGTTGAGCAAATTTCATTTCTCAGTCAGCAATAACGAAGGAAAATGACATAGGAGAAAGAAAAACATAGTATCCTCCTGATGCCATTGTTGAGATGATAAAAACGTGCCTCACTATTTTTATAATATACAAAAACTTTGTCTTTCACATGCCTCCAAGAACACAAGTATATATTTCATTCCTAAACATTTATTAAAAAATTGCTATAATATGCTATTTGAGCACAAAGTGGTTTTTTTTTCCACCTTTCTGGCTTCTGGATTATTTTTCTTATAGCATTTTTATAACCAAAACCCTTATTTTATAGAGGTGGATTGACCATAGGCCGAAATGTTTAAACTTGGCTTCGATACCATTTGTGACATACCCCATGGGCACCACACCACTAACTGCCTACTATGCTTTACTTGATCCACGATGTGGACCTTTGGGTTCCCTTAATAGAATTATTTACTACAACGGAAATAAAGCCTTCAACATTTCTATGCATATACATTACAACTTTGAGCAAAGAATCAATCATGGGCATTCAACATGATAAAATTATGCATGCAAAATTTCAGTACTTTGATGACTTCATACAAGCATTAATGGAATCATTAACATAAATTCATTGTAGCTAGCATGGCCATATATCATTGTCACAATATTAAGGGCGTAGTTGAAATAATAAAAACATATATATTATGCAATACGAGCCTCAACAGATGTAATTCACTCCATAATGCATAATGCATAGTGTAGGTAACCTGAACCTTATGCTATACAATTTCAAGCATTATTTATAATAATTATATATATTTAATTATATATATATATGTATATATCATGCATATTTATTCACCATCTAAAAACCGAGATAAGACATAAGTTTAAAGATGTGACAACATACCAATTATTTCATAAAACCCACATATTATGTTCCTTCACTGAATTTAACTTGGATTACATTTATGTGTGATAATTTTCACATGCATCCATATATAATCATCTCATAAATGCCATTAACACCGACAAATCTACTCATGCATAATGTTCATATACAATTCATTCAATCATCTCATAGCAAGGAAAACTCAAGAAAATTCTCTCATGTGCTAAATGAATTTACAACATAGAGGGTAAGGAACCAATATACAGAACATCCCATGAAAAAGAGACTATCTGAAAGCATGTCACTTGGAAAATCGAGCACCGCCACCTAACCCAAAATTGGCTTTCTCTAGTTCAACCCTGAGTCGAGACTTCTTGCCATGGATCAACTGCCTCTTGTTGATCTCTTCAATGGATATTTAATATCATCTTTCATGATATGGTTTCCATTAGCAGCGTCCCACTTTTATGGATATTTTTATGCATTTTCCTAGGCTTTTCTAAAAAAAACTCACCTTTCTCTCCTGCGAGGCTTTTCCTCATAAACGCTTTCCTTTCTCTCTTGCAAGGCTTTTACATTTTTCTTAAACTTAGCATCTTTCTCCAGTGAACTAACTTAATTGATATTTATCTCCAAATCCATTAAGATTATCTAGAATTGGATGTAGGGGTCTTATCATGAAAGAATTATCCATTCCCATTCACCAATGGGATTTTATTTGTAAACAACTTCATCTCTTGGTGTCTTGTTTTCCAAGAGTATTATATTGTCCTTATTTATTTAACCATAGAGTATTTACTTTCATTGTTACACCTTTGACCTGTCATTTCTTAGCTTAGGTTAGCATAGTTTTACATATAATGGAGGGGCGTTACACTAATAATGCATTTAAATTTGAATTCACTATGTTTTATTTTTTGCAACATCTGTTGGCATTTTTCATTTTCCCTACACCTTCTCATATTTATGCTTACACTACATTTTTTCATGAAGAGAGGCATCAACCTGTTGTTAACATAACATATTGTTTAATAGAGGACAAGAGCTCCTTACATATTTTCTCATATATTGTAGCCATTGTGTACATTGATTAATTAAATTATATGTTTTTCTTATGGTGTGTCAATTATGTGTGTGACATAAGAACATTAATTATGTGTCACATATGGTGCATCACTTATATGCATCAATGCATATGTGTGGATACTCATGATTCATTAATTATGCGCATCACTTATGCATTGTTAGTTAAATTGCATCACGTATATGTCACACCTAATATCACATATCATGAGTTATGCACATTTCTTTAGTGCATTGATGCTTAACTATGTCACTTATGGTCTGTATCTTATGGCATGTTGACTATGTGTCTCATTTGTATGTGTATAACTTATATACGTTGATTATGGGGCATCACTTACTTATGTCACTTATATGTGTTTCTTAAGTGTGTCATTTATTGGAGTATCTTATTTTAACTTTGATCCCAAAATCCGATCCCATGCAAAGTAGAATTCAAAATTACAAGTACAAAAATGTTGGTTGAAAATCATACAAACTTATAAGATTTAATCATCTCCTGCTTTAATTTTTTTTAATCTCCTTTGGATTTAGGAAATGGATGTTAAAATCCAAAAAAAAAGAATAAAAATCATTTGTTATAATGAAAATAAATAAGAGATTCTTTAAGGGGAATGATGCATCTTACTTTTGATTAGTCTAAATTATTTAGATTTTTTATGCATCCTTTTCACTGATGGTTGGTTGATTTATGAGTGTATTCACTAGTCATTTAACATCCACATTAGTTTACTTATAGTATCTCAATTGTCTATATATTAAATTTATTATTTCTTGGTTGTTATATTTGGTTTTTATACCCCTAGACAAAATTTATAATTTCCCTGTATGGCTCTAGGAAGCAAGTGTTGGAATAGAGATTCCTATTAGACCAAAAATCATAGGCACTAGTATTTGCTTCAATCACCAGAGTTAGGATACATGAGAGGTGGTCATGCCATGTTGTCAAACACACATGGATCATTGAACTCAGTTTCCAACAATCCCTCCTCCCCAAAAGCACAAGTCATGTGAGTTTCAAAGTCGATACTTGTCACTCTGAAACCACTTATTGGAATCATGATTACTATTACATCAAAACCTGTACACATTAGTTTCTCCTAAAATGTCTATAATTAGGATACATGAGAGGTGGTTATTCCATATTGTGAAACACATGTAAAACATTGAACCCAATGTCCAACACTAATTTACAAATCACCATAAAATTTAGACTAGGTCTAAAATGGCAAAATTGTAGATTCTTTTAGACCTTGGGACTGGGTTACAAATAGGAACACCTATTTCCTATGATTCCATGGGCTATAAAATAATTTATTAGAGAATATTCGATGCTAGGTTTTTGTTTAGTGAAGACCAATGCAATTTTTTCAGAAGGTGGTGGATTTTGCAAAAGACATTCTTAAGTAGTTATAGGTAACATGCTTGCATGGGCCTTGGAAAAACAAAGATTATAGAATTATTGATTGGTGAGCGATGGTATTTGGATCAACTATTTATCCCTTTGCTCCACTATTCACAAACAATGAAAAACCACATCCAACTCTTTTTAAGGGCCAACATTGTTGTGTTCTTACCTTGACATAATGCACAAGGGTCACAAACTCTTCTCTCCATGATGTAAACTTATGCCATTTTTCTATTGGTGCTTTTCCTTAACAATGCTAACAATCACCCATGAGAAAAAATTGTGACCTAGGATGGTTTCACCTCATTTTTCAATTCTAATCTTGACAACGCACATGCCTCAACTTCAATATGAATCCCCCATTTCATTGAGTTTCCATGCTAAAGTCCTACATGGATCATTCAAT
Source organism: Pinus taeda (assembly GCA_000404065.3). Classification (NCBI taxonomy): domain Eukaryota; kingdom Viridiplantae; phylum Streptophyta; class Pinopsida; order Pinales; family Pinaceae; genus Pinus; species Pinus taeda. Next base: position 40,752 of record APFE030939126.1, on the reverse strand, counting down.
TATTATCATTTAGTAGCCATACTTTGCTCTGATTAACTCATATAACCAATTCCTAGAACTAGCACCTATAAGCACCCCCAATTGGCATGAAACATACTATGACCACTTCACTTGCCTATTCTAAGCTGATTTCTTGAAACCTAAACTGATAGGTCAATCTTTGTTATTTGATCAGCACCTTCCCCTCTTGGCCTCTCTTAACAGACTCCTTACAGTGGGGTCTCAGGTCTTGACCCATCACCAGGTTTTGTGCTCTTCCTATCAAAATTCTCCACAGTTCCAAATGATGTCAGGCCGATGTCATGTGAGATCTTGACCCCATTAGGTCCCAACTCCTTCGCTACCGTAATACACCCCATATGATCGCTACTCACTAATGAGATCTTGGTCTCTGCTACTCTGTTTCCTCATAGTACTGAATTTCAACTCCACTACTCTACCTATCTCGTGGTCTCGATACCATGAAAAACATCCCTTGATGGGAAAGTTCTCATCATCGAGAGCCATTAATTGATGGGATTTATCCAAATGCGTCAGATTTCAGTCTTAGTGCTCTCACAATTCTCCAATGCTTCCTCTTGGTGAACCAAAGGTCAATGAATGAAGAATGGGAATAAATATTTCTCCATTAATTAATTTCCCAATTAAATTTAACCTTACCTAGATGGAACTTTTCTTCCACTGTAGATATTTGTGCCAACATCACACTTTGGAATGTAAGTTTTTGTAGCATCAGATGTGTTCTAGCCACCAAATTTTGGGGAGAGGCTAGAATGAATGAGCTCTCCAAAAACAAGAAATCGTTTCTGGAAATTCCACCCATAAGTGTCTCAATTAGAGTACTAACCAATTTTTTAATTATTTCCTAAGTCTAAACGTAGGGAATATGGTTAATTAATCAATTTTAATTAAGATATGGTGAGAATAATCCAGAAACTCACGTGGATTGAGAGGGAATTACTATGGGCCATAAATTATGTTTTAATCATGGCCATTGGTGCTCCAATATAATATTATAAGAAGAAGTCAATGGGTAGATGCAGAACACACTAGTGCAGATACTCATTTGCCCAAGCAGATCAATTTTCTTAGTGGACGAAGTTCAAGAGGAAAAAGTAGAGCCAACGGGTGAGTTGAAAGGGAGAGAGATAGGGCATCAATAATGATCTAAGAGTGGAGGATAAATTTAGAAAGGGTCAACATGAGAGAGGATGAAATTCATCAGGAAACTGCGTAGAGGATGACACAGTGAGACTAGTGCAAGGGAAGAGGGGTCATTTCCTGGCTAGAGAATTTCCAAGGAGAGTGAGAAATTTAATACTAAATTTCTCTTAGTGTTTCTTTCTATATTTTTGTTGTTGTCTGATATCTTGTACATGAATTAGTGCTAAAGAATAATAAAGAAACCCTCATGTGCTACATCGATTTTCCCACATTGGGCTTTTCTGGGGATGATTGTCCAAAAATAACTGTGTTAATATGATTATATGAGTGCAAGAATTTCTCTAATTTTCCTTCCATTTGTTAATTTGTAAAGGCTATAATGTATTTATTTCGATATTGGACATGAGAAACTGCAAATAATTTGTTTAATTTATTTAACAACTAGAAGAGATAATATGAGTTACTGCAGTAGGATTCTAGACTTCGGAATTTTCGCATTGTATCAGAGAAAAGATCGTAAGTCGAAGCACTGAGTAGCAAAATGAAAGAGAATTTTGAATCTCTACAGAGGCACCAGTTCGAAAACTTATAGAGGTAGCGCAACCCCTTGAGGTGAGGAGGTTCAATTTTTGAGTAAAATATCTCTCTGAGAGATTCGATAGAGAATAAAATCTTCTAGATCGAAGATTACTAGAGGCAGAGGGAGTTGCAACAGTTTCCTTGTAGAGCAGATTTCCAGCTAGGACATAGCATTTTGCAGCAGCAAAATTAGCATTGAAAAGGAAAGGAGAAATAACATAGAAAAGTCATGGATAGAATTAGCAATTAGGAAGCCTTAGAATTGTCTTCCATATTGGAATATGAATTTGTGTGCTTGTCAGGTTCAACATAATATGGTATTTGGTATATTGATAGTGGAACTTCATCTCATATGACGAGAGTTAGAGAATATTTCCTTAGCTATTAGGAGGAGCAGATGGAATTCCATACCACTATGGGGAACATAACTAAATGTACTCTGGTAGGGAGATGCACCATAGAGATTCAAACTAAAATAGGAACCAACACCAGTGCTACTAATGTACTGTATGTGCGAGGATTGGGTATGAACATAATTTCAGTGTCCTAGTTGTAGGACAAGGCGTACGATGTACACTTTGTAGGGAAGAAAGTGTATGTCAAACACTCTAGCTAGAAGAAGCTGAGAAAATTGGAGCTAGAAGCAACATGTTATATAGGTTGCAGATTGATTCTCCAATGGCATTGATAATAAAGGAAAATAGTAGCGGGAAGGAGATGAACGAACTATGGCACACGAGGATGGGAAATTTACACCATGGAGCACTTAAGATGCTCATAGAAACTGTGGTAGGTGTTCTAGTTCTCAGTACTGAGCACACCGACATTTGTAGAGGTTGCGTACTTAGGAAGTACACTAAGGCATCATTTCCTAGAAGTGATAAGAGAGACAAAGTCATGTTGGGATTAATACACTGAGATATTGGCAGCCCTATGTCAACCAAAGCTATTAGTGGAAGTGAATATTTTGTCACATTTATTGATGTCCATTCTAGGAAGACTTGCATCTATTTTCTAAAGACTAAAGATGAGGTCTTTGATCAATTTAGAGAGTTCAAGGAACTCATAGAGAACACAACATGAAAAAAGGTCCAGTTGCTGTCTTTAGATAACAATGGAGAATACATTGATAAATACTTCATATTTTTTTTGTGCAGGAGGGCATCAAAAGTGAATGGACAACTCCATACAACCCTCATTAGAATGGAGTAGCGCAGCATAAGAACTGAACAATAGTTGGGGGTGCAAAGGCTATGTTATATTACCAGGATTTGTCTATATTTCTATGGGATGAGGCATTTAACACAACAATGTACATTCAAAACAGAACACCTCATAGAGAATTGGGGAAGAAAATTCCAAAAGGAGTCTTCATAGGGAAGAATCCTGAAATAATTCATCTGAGGACCATTAGGAGTGTGGCTTATTGTCACATCCCATATGAAAAATTAAGTAAGTTAGACCAGACTATGGAGAACGGGTTCCTCATAGGATATAGCGAAACCTCAAAGGCATATGAGATTTGCATTCCTAGTAGTAGGAATATTGTAGTAAGGCGAGATGCAAAGTTCATGGAAGACAAAGCTTTTAAAAAATCTCAAGAGATGCTTGTATGAGATCAATCAGTAGAGGTTTTGTTAGTCCAACAACAGGGACATCAAGTTGGAAAAGCAGGAGGAAAGTCGCACGGATCAAGAATAGTGACTAGTACCAACATCTCCTCAAGAGTAGGAGATCCAGTAAGTTCTTAGCAGACGGAGCAACAGGAACAAGAGGAGGAATTGATTGAACCTCCTACCACTAGTGGTAGAGACAATAGGGAAGTACGCTAAAACTTGAGAGATGCATAGGAGTTTGTAAGAGCTTCGAGGATAGACAAAAGACAATGTAGGTAAACTGACATATATCATGCCTTGGTAGCTCAGGTTGCAAAACCTTCCTGTTTTAAGGAAGTTGCTCAGCATCAGGTGTAGGTGGATGCCATGGTAGAAGAATACAACTCTACCATTACAAATGATGTTTGGGAGGTAGTTCATTATCTAGAAGACATATCACTTACAGGTTCCAAATGGATATACAAGATCAAGTACGCTACAGCTGGCAGTGTGGAGAAGTACAAGGCTAGATTCATGGAGAAGGGGTATGCATAGAAGGAAGGAATAAACTATGAGGAGACCTTCGACCCAATTTTTAGATATACCTCTATCATATCCGTCACATGCCTAGTAGCACAAATGGGATGGGAAATCCACCAGATGGACGTCAAGACAACCTTATTGAATGTGGAGATAGAAGAAGAGGTATACATAGATCAAACTAAAGGCTTTGAAACTCATGAGATACACACTCATGTATGTAGATTGAAGAAAGCCCTATATGGGCTCAAGCAGGCACCCAGGGCGTGGTATGGTTAGATTGATAGTTACTTGCGTCTGCTGGGATTCATCAAGAGTAATGCAGATCCCAATCTCTAATATCTGATGGTGGAGAATGAGCCTCTCATTCTAGTTTTATATGTATATGATTTGTTTTTGAAAGGATCGTAGAGCCTTATAAAGGACCACAAAAGGAATCTTACAACAAAATTTGACATGAAGGATTTTCTAGGATTGGAAGGATGGTAGAAGAATGGGGAGATCTTGCTTGGGAAAGGGACATAGGCTACAAAAATTCTGAAGAGATTCAAAATGCGAGACTGCAAACCCATGGCAACACAAACGATTACCAACTGGAAGAAGATAGATGCATCAAGGGACAAGGAAGTCGACCCCACCTTGTACATACAACTAACTGGGTCACTCATGTATCTATTTGACACTATGCCTAATATTTGCTTCGTTGTCAATACCCTTAGCTAGTTCATGGTGGAACCAAAGAGGGTGTATTCGTCAATAGCTAGGCAGATTATCAGGTATTTGCATGGAACATTCTGGATCAGGTTGAAATATACTCAAGGATATGGTGTCAGGTTGAGTGGATTCACAAATGCAAACTGGGGAGTTTATTCAGTTGACAAGAAATGTACCTCCATGTACTGCTTCAGCATTGGATCAGGGATGACCTATTCGTGCACCAGGAAGCAAAAGTCGGGATAACTTAACCTAGTAGAAGCATAATATATGGTGGCCAACATAGTTATGTGCGAAGCCATATGGATTAGGAAATTGCTGGTGAATTTGTTTAGGAAGAAAAGGGGAGTGACCAGTGTTTACTGTGATAATTAGAGTTTCATAAAACTCTTTGAGAATCTAGTATTTCATGAGAGGTCGAAGAACATTGATATCATATGTCATTTCATCAGATATTATGATCAACGTTGGGTAATCTAGTTGTAGTATGTCCCCACACATAATCAGGTAGCAGACATACTCAAAAAAGATCTAGGGAGAGCTAAGTTCATTGAGTTTAGAGAACAAATGGGTATGGCGGAGAATTTGTTTCAATAGAATCTCAGTAGCCACAATAGAGAGGGAGTTACAGTAGTTGACAGTAGTTCAGCAGGGTTAGCAACATCATAGATGAAGCATATATGAGAGTTGTGCAGTATTTGGTGGGTAGAACTGGCTCGACATAAATGACGTGACAAGAGATAATGCCAAGATAGGGTGTTTCAATAGGGGGCAACATCACTAGAACACTTTCCTTTCTAATAGGGAGTGTTATTTTTTAAAGCATCGGATTCGTTATACCCACGAAACTTTGTGGTGAGGCTAGAATGAATGGATTCTCCAAAACCCATAAATATTTTCTTGAAATTCCATCCAGAAGTGTCTCAATTAGACTATTAACCATTTTTTTAATTATTTCCGAAGTCTAAATATGGTTAGTTAATCACTATTAATTGAAAAGTGGTGAGAATAATTAGAAACTCACATAAATCAACAGGGAATTAATCTTGGCCATTGATTATGTTTTGATCTTGGTAGTTGGTGCTCCAACAGAATATTATAAGAAGAATTTAATGGGTAGATGCAGACCACACCAGTGTAGATACTCGGTTGTTGAGGAAAATCAGTTTTCTGAGTGGGTGAAGTTCAGTAAGAGAAATTAGAGCCAAAGGGTGAGTTGCAAGGGAGAGAGAGAGGGTATCAACAATAGTCTCAGAGTGTTGGATAAATTCTGGAAGGGTTGGCATGAGAGAGGACATAGTTCATCAGCGTACTGCATAGAGGATGACGCGGTGAGACTAGCGTAAGGGTAGAGGGGTCATTTCAGGGTCAGAGAATTATTGTGGGGAGTGAGAAATTTAATACTAAATTTATCTAAATGTTTCTTTCTCTATTTTTTGTTGTCCAATATATTGTACATGAACCACTGCTAAAGAATAATAAAGAAACCCTCATTTGCTTGACCGATTTTCCCACATTTGGTTTTTCTGAGGACGATTGTCAAAAAATAACTTTGTTAATATGCTTATATGTGTGCTAGCATTTCTATAATTTTCCTTGCATTTATTTTTCTTCAGTATTTAACTTGTGAAGGCTGTAATGTATTTATCTTGATATTTTCCATAAGAAACTGTAAATAATTTATTTAATAAATAGAAGAGATAATATCAATTACAGTAGTAGGATTCCAGATTTAGAAATTTTCACATGGAATAAGGGGGAAAATCCTCTCTAACATAGCTTTTTGGAATGTCTTGTGCTTAGTAGGAGCTAAACTTTGAATTTCTCCATAAAATTTCGATTTGGAGTCCTTTCTGTTGGTCACTCTGGTCCTTAACAACTTTGGACCTACCACACTTGTTCAACTCACATACATATATATGCATGATCTTGGGAGTTTGCACACACAAATCCACTTGTTAATGGCTTGATTATCTACATCCATAATCTTAAACTCACCCAACATGAATTTCATAGGAACAATAGTGAGGTGAACGATTTAATAGTTGCAACGTACACATATTAAACATGGTTGGAGCATGATTCACATAGTATAAATATTAACCAAATATATCTACCATCAGATGGGTTACACAAAAATTGGCCCTCTCACTCTCTCGCATACCTCTTTGGTCACTTAGCTACTCTTTATTGCTTCTATTATTTCATACTCAACTATACTCTGTTCTATAGACTACATCTTAACTAATCAAAAATATATTTTACATTATGGGGGTCACTCCATAGCTATCCCTCTTCCAAAAATCACTAAATATCTTAGCGTGATTATTTTCCTCTTTTCCAATGTGCCACATGGCCAAGAATTCCAACTCACCAAAACTCCCTAACAACTTATATTCCTTCTAGAACTTGGAAACTTTCACTTACATGAGAAATCCTAATTTATACAAAATTAAACAAATGGATTCCACTCCCATATGAAAATTCCAATATCCCTTGGGTCTAGGAAATAATGTTGAACTTGAAATTTATGCTCCTGCATCAAATTCCCAAAGATGGAAAATTCCATGAACTCCTCGTCATGTTCCTTTAATTGTCGAATAATCCAAGATCCAAAACTGAATTTTGTGTTTGTCCATATGCTTAGCTAGTTAAAAATGTAGTCCTATTTTTTCTTCTTGACACCTTCCAAGATCCCACAATTTGGTTTCTTATTGTCTCCTAGACATAGCATGAAAAACTTCAACCATCTCTATTTCAAGGTTGAACTTCCCCTCAACTCAATCTCCCCCATTTGTTGCTCACTTACTACTTCTGTCTACGATTATCTAGGCTTCCATACTTGTTGAATAATGCTTCATGGTTTTCGTTGATGTATCTATTACAACTAACTGTCTCATTTTGTTGTATGTCCTCATCGCCTCAACATGGATCTCTTCAGGCATATTCTTTGTCAACATACATATATCCTCGATTGTAGTATGCAATGCACTCTTTCACTTACCAACACTACTAACACTACCCCATTGTTGCTCGACTTCAAAATTTAAGAAGTTATGGCATCCATTACCATTTAACTAGGCATTTCGTCAAGGCTATTTAAGGAATTTTGTTGCCTCTCCAATGAACGCCTCATGAAATATTTCCGTGTAATTGAAGATGAAAAAATATAGAATAGATACCATTAATTTCCAAAAAATATTACTAGTCATAAGATTGACTAATTTCATGCCTTTTTGTTTGTCTCCAAAAATGTAGTCGTTTATCTCTCAACAATGTAAACTATGAAACATGTACTGTAAACTCAAAATGAGAACTCTAGCCTAAAAACCCCCAAAAACATGAAAATCATCCTAGAAATGAAAAATGGTGATTATGGAATAACGTTTGTTTTGTTTTTGTAAATTTTCAACACCTTTTTAAAAATGGCAGTAAAAGTGAATAAAAACCATATTTTTGTACAAAAAACACCCTCCAAACAAAAAGTGTTGATGTTGTAATAATACCTTAAAATCCAACATAAAAAAATGTACAAAAAAAAACAAAATGAAATTATAAAAGATAAAAATCTATATAAAAAAATAAAATAAAAAAAAAATAGAAGAAAATATTCCCCAAACATAATTTAAGAAAAAATTAAAAAAATTAATAAAAGGTACAAAAAATAAAAATAATATATTAGATAATTTAAAAAAACAAAATGAAAAACATAAAATAAAATAAAAACGTACAAAAAATAAAAACTTTAGAAAGAATTAAATTTTTTTTTTTTATAAAAATATAAAAAACAATGAAAAGCCATTAAAATAATATAAAAAAATTATTGAAAAAAAAAAAAATTTTAAAAACATTATATATATATATATATATATATATATATATATATATATAATATATATATATATATATATTATATATATTTGTTCTCCACCCAAACCCACAGCCCAACGGGCCACTAGGCCATGGTAGCCTATTCCAGAATCGTCCGCCACAACCCGAGGGCTCGTTATAAGCTGTCGGGCTAGCCGATGACAACTTCAAACAATAAAGTTATTTTATTAAAAATTAGGAAAATAAATTAAATTGAAAAAACATAAAAAAAGGAAAAAACACATTAAATCAATAAAAAATAATTATAATTAAATTAAAAAGGTACACATTTAAAAAGATGAAAAGAAAAAAAGTAAAATAATATTCAAAAAAACAAATACAAACAATTAAAAATTAAAAAAGAAAGAATATATATATTAATATATATATAATATATATATATAATATATATATATAATATAATATATATATATATATATATTAAATTGTGGTCTACGCTCGTCCAAGCGGCCCAATGGGTGGGGTGAGTGGGGGATTACCAACCAATCGGCCTCCCACGACCTTGGGCCTGGTAGGATCGGTGTAGGGGAAGGGGGTGGCAGCTGCCACCTCACCCCCACTGCCACCCCCTTGCTTGGCCCTGCCGCGCAACAAGCAGTGGGAGGACAATTTCAAGAATCAGTCTGCTATGGCCTAGGGTCGGGTGGACCACAACTTTTAATTTTGTTATTATTTGTTTAATTTTATTTTTTTCTATTTTTTTAATGTTTCATATCTGTTTTTTGTTGTTTTCTTATTTTAATTTTTAATTTTTTTAAATCTATGTCTTTTATTTTTTTAATTTCATTATAATTATTTTTTATTGATTTTATGTGGTTCTTAAAATTATTTATTTTTTCTCTTTTTTTTAATGTTTTTTTAAATAAAATAGTTTTAATTATCTTTTTAATGTTTTTTTTTGTTTTTTTTTCAAATTAATTGTATTTTTTTATGTTTTTAATTTTAATGGTTATGCTTTTCAACATCATCATGAAAAACACCAACATTTAAAAAAATATATCCACACTTAATACATTAGAAAATTTAAAGTGTAAAAAATAAACCTTGTAAGAAAAGTGGTTGAAGTTGCATCAACACTTTTCAAAATCAACATGAAAATCACTAACATTTAAAAAAAATGTTCATACTTCATACATAAGAAAATTTAAAGTGTCAAAAATATGGTCTAAAAAAAATAGTGTATTGTGAATCAACACTTTTCAAAATCGAATGATCTTTGCTACCTCAAAAAACGGGTACTCCGTATAGTTCTCGTTTCAAAGTTTACATTGTTTCTCCATGTGCATTAATTTCTAGTTCACCTTCTGCTTCATCTTCCTGAGCTTGGTGGTGACATTTCCCATTTTCTCCCTCTTCCCTCTTCCTTTTTATAGTATCGATGAGTTCAATTTCAATCTACATTTCCTCACAATGCCATCCTTCCTCTCCTTCATCATCGTTTGGCTATCCTCATAAGCCAACTTTGTTCTATGTTTTGCGACAACTTGTTCTTACAACCACTCTCGCATGGTTGTATTTGTTAACCATGTATGGGTCTCCCTTATGATGGAATGCTACCTCCTCCCCCCTCAAAACAAAATCCAAGTTATGTTCTTCTACTTCACTTCTTTCTATCTTCATGAAAGTATTGATTGAGTGATTGTCAGTAGCCTGATCACATGCACCTTGGCCAAATACAAATGTTGTGGCCTACAAAATATATTTCCATTTATTGGTTCGGTTATAATACATGTGAGCCCCATTTATGCTACTCATTTTGGTTTTCATAAACCCAAACCAAATTTCCAATGTGTCCTTGAAGGGTTATTGGATACAAGTTGCAACTCACCATAAAATACCAATCAAGACTTGGATTGGGAAACTCTGAATTCCATTGGAATCCTAGTATCAGGTTACTACTAACGACAACCCCTCCTACAATTCCATATTTTTAAAATTTATTTAAGTGTGTATTTTAGGGATAGGTTTTTGTTCAATAAATATTAATGCAAAAGCGGGCAAATTTTGCAAAACATCTGATCAAGAAATTATGGTTAGCATGCTCACATAGGCCTTCTCCAAACAAACATGAGCGAGCTTATAGAACTCATTTATGTTGCTCTATTATGATGTCAAGGGACTATTATGAAGTAGCCTATCAGTTGGAAGGAGGAAAAATATCAATGACCTCATGCTACCCACCTATGTAATAACCATTAATAGAGTTAATAGAGAGTAAGGATCTCCTTCTTCCATATACAAAGAAATTTATAAAATCTTAATAACAAAAAAATAAAAGGAAAAAATATAAAATTGAAAAAGGGAGTCAGTTTGGACAAACCCGAAAAAATGTAAGTTACTAGATCATATGGAAAATAGAGTTTGATTACCTAACACATACTACAAGGAAAAGAGCGTCTAGAAGAGGTTTATGCAGAAGTCCCGATAAAAAATAATCCAAAATTTTGTTTCTAGCAGAGGTCATCAACGGAGGTGGGGAGCAGATGTTTTAGAGGATGTTTTACTTTACGTTGCATCTAAAATATACAAACACACTGGTGCTTTACTATCCATATCAGTACCGGTGCCAAAGAGAACATGGTGCACGTGGAAAATTTATTTTTGAAATAAAAAATTATGGTGCGCTAAATAATAAACAACAACGATGCATATACTACTCGATAACGCTAGAAAAAGGTTAAATTTATGTAAATGTCAGTCGTAAAATTCATTTTTCCCAGTCCCATGCTATACTACAATGGCAACTTGGTGCTGAACCATTACTATAACGACCGAGTGCATGCACAATATTCCGCGCATCGATGCTTGAATAATCGATAGCACCAGAAAAATTGTCAATGCTATCTACACTCATGGTATCGGTGCCCTTTGTAACACCCCATCCTTGTGTACTAAATTATTGTAAACCTAAGCTATGTTAAAGATAGGTATGATATCCTCCCTTGTGTGTTAAATATTTGTAAACCTAAGTTGAGGAAAGTGAGGTTTGGTACCCTCCTTTGTGGGTTAAACTATTCTAAACCTAAGTTGAGGAAAGCTAGGTGATATATGATATGAAAAGAAAAAATTTTATTAAATAAATTAATAAAATAAATCACTTGGAGGGTGGAGAACCGACAGAGAGGAGATGCTTGCCAAATCCCATGAGGAATGGGATAGATATGAATCTTTCATGATAAAGCTTCTAGATGTGATTCTGGATAAGCTTGGATGGATTACAGATCCATCAAATGGATGGGAGATAAAGATCCGTCGGACATAAATTCTTTGCGAAAGATAAAGAAAAACTTTTATGAGGAAAAGCCTCGTGGAAGATAAAGACGAACTTTTCCGAAAAAGACCTAGGCAGATGGAAAAATCCATAAAAGCGGGACACCACTAATGGTAACTAAACCATGAAAGAGCATATTAAATACCCAATGGATTGATCAATTGAGGAAAATTGATCGTTGGCAAGATCTTCGGCTCGGGGAGAATCAGAGGTGATTGGCTGGGTGGTGGTTATGCTCCCTCCAAGTGAGGTTTTAGTTGGTTTCATATGGGTGGAATGTTTGTATGATGACTCTTACTCTCTCTCTATGTTATAGTTCTAGTTTGTTTACGAGAATAGTTTCATAAGTTTCTGTTATTGTTCCAGTTTTTCTCTGAGATGATTGCCTAAATTTCCTCGCCATGAGAATGTTGCATGAATTACATAGGGTTATGAGTTTATAGACTTGAAGGTGTTTACCTCTAGTCTAATGAGATTCACTTGCATGGTATGGTTCTATAGTAATCCTTACCTGTTATGAAGTTAAATCATTTAGTTCAGATATGGTGATGGTTGATTTCTTATCTATATTTCCTAATGTTGAAATGGTTAACCCACGTAGCTCATTTGTAAAGATGACATGCTATATGTATGGAAATAATTTTTGTCTTATGTATGTGTCCTTCAATGTATATGAGAAATGGTGGAATTAGGGTATTTAGCTGTTGTTATTGGTGTCACAATGTTAGATTTCTCATGATCGACTTGCATGTGGCTTTCTAGTGAGAAGTTATCTGTAGAAGTACATTAAATGGATTGACAGTTTTAATACCCATGCATGGTAGCATATTTCACATAATTAGAATACATGTGCTAACATATGACTATGAAAGTGATGGCAGTATTGTACATATGACCTCTTTTGCATCTAAGAATAGAGTTAGTAGCAGAAGCATGGAAGGCAGTTATATATATACTAACATGGTGTATGTTGAGATTATGTATGAACATGTGATATGACTATGGATTCTCTAATTGATCGTATTACATTCACTACAGAGATATGGTATGCTCATAATGCTCTAACGTGATATCTACTTATGGATACTCACCAATTGAGGAAATAATGTTTCCCATTTTATGACTAAAGGGTTAAGTATCTGTGTTGCATGTGTAACTAGTGTACATGGGAATGAATGGCTGGTCAATAACATAGTGTAAACTAAAATGATCATGAAATTAATGTCCATTAGTGCTAGTAGAGATTTACTCAGATCTTTTGATAGGGTGCCTACGATCACAAGTGTAATGGTCGATCACATACATGAGACATGTTAATCAATCTAAGGTGCCATATAAGAGAACCAGTAAAACAATTAATGAGAAATTTGTACTATGGCCTAATAGCAATATGGCTTAGTTAATTTTAAAAGACAAGATCTATAAGGAGGGGTAAAGCTTTAATTGTAAATGAACTCAGAATTTCAGCTTTATGGGTCCTAGAGGCTAAATTCCTAGGTATACTCACAAGGTTTGTTACAAATGGTATGAGAGAAATCAAGTTCAAACCTTGCAGCCTATGGGCCAATACACCTCCATAGGGTATGGACAAGTTTTAGCCTGAAATTGGCCTCACTACCACAAACTCTTCTAAAGAGTCCTAGTATAAGTATTAACTCTAGAGTCTTTAAGATTGAATCTAAATATTAAAAATGTTTATAGAAAAGAATGGGGAAGCCATATGAAATTCTTGTTGCATGAAATATTTATGTCTCTCATAAAATGAATTCGTTAAGAAGGGACAACATAAATACATTAAAACTTATAAGGTAAGATAGATTGTTGAAACATGGAAAATGAGATATTATGTTTAAGATAAAAGAAAATATAGAAATTGGGAAAAACCAATACCCTCCATATATAAATTATGGACCGATATATTATAGAATGTAAATGACAATATATATGGTTTAAACTTAGATAATTATAAGCATTGGGATTGAAAAGTTAAGAGCATAGCATAACCGTCCATACACTAATATTTAATTCTAATGGACCATAGAGGTTTTTATAAATGCTGATACAAAGAACGAAGCTCAAATTAATTTATCCATGGTGATTAATTTGAGTTAAGCAACCAAAATTAAAATTTTATACATAAATATAAGATGATGGTGTAAGTTCAATTTTTGAAACACCAAACAAGGGATATTATTCCTTAAAATAAAAATTAACTTTTACAGTTGAAAAATAATGACCTTCCATATGCATATTGTGGATCGATTTCTATGTTATACATTCTTGGGATATATATTAAAATTTTGGTCGATAGATAGCATAAGCGGACTCACCTAAGATTGAACTCGAGTGTGATATATATGTTGGGTGTATAAGATTTTTATGGGCATAAAAATTAGTTAATAGCCATCCAAGTAATATTCTCCTCGGCAAAATATCACAACAAGGAGAATGGTTGTTCAGAGTGCTTCGCAAGCATGTTTTGGCATCGATCTAGTTTTTCCTCCTCTCTCCACAGCACCGTAGTGTTTGGCGGTTGGACGATGCTCTGTTTCCATACCAAGTGAGGGTCCCATTTCTTGTCTAAGGTTAGATCATGATTTGCCACGCCTTGCGCTGGAGTTGGCTTTGGGGATGGGTCACCACTAAGATGAAGCGGCTTTGACTGTGCTAGCTGAGGAAGATGTTGGAGGGCTACAAGTCAGGTGAAAGGATGGAGAATGGGTATTAGTGAAGCTGATGCTCAAGTCCTGCATTAGGGATTGTCAGCAAGGAATGGAGTCCAAATTGGCATATGTTGTTGAATTAATCATCAACGCCAAGGAAGATAGTGAGTAAAGAAAAAAATCTCGGCTGCTGTTATTTTCCATTGCACTACAGAAAATTACATGAAAATAGAGTTACTATACAACTACGTGTGTAATAAGGATGACACGGGCTTCATCCAAACTTTACGACTCAAGCTTCGAACAATGGTCCTAATCATATAACCCTAGCTTGCATGGCATGGATATGCTAATAGTTGGTGTGCGCTTGTGGTGGATATTCAACCAGTACTTATTTGGAGCTATGCCAATGGTGGGAAACATCCAGAAGAGATCGGTCTCATCTAATAATTCAGATAGGTAAGAAAATATTTGACCGCAAAAAAAATAAAATCGATCTTATCTTTGCTCACGAATATAGTAGCGCGCTAGTAAAAAGCAGTAGTATTGGATAAGATTGACGTTCTTTCCATTTAGAACACTGCCTTATGAATGTATATCACAAGTCTAAAGGGATAAAACAATGTTTCTTTTTTTTGGCTGAGAGTAGAAGGTTTCTTAAATACCGTGCACACTAGTTTGGGTGGTTATAAAACCATAAATTATCGATAAAAGAAACGATGGATTTTAGAAATGTTGAAAACGCTACTTATTGATTATCCACTTAGTTGAAGGTTGCCTTTGTCTACATCCGATTGATGAGGAACTTGTCAGTGGTAGTTTTATTGTGCAAGCTCTCATGATCACCAACGGAGGCCATCAAAACATTGTTTCATACCCAAGTAACACATAGCATATGGTGATGACAACAACATGTCGTATAAGGAGATATGGAGCCATCCGTTGGCTCGACATATCTGTCGAGTGGCAGTAAAACAGGTACAATTTGCCTAGGAACTGGGACATTATTATTTTTTTTTTTATTCTCTGCAAAGTCAATCTAAAATCTGTTAGACTATTGCCTCTATTCTATCATAATTTGTGGCCTCTAATAGTATCATTATTTAATTATGATATTGGATAAAAAAGCTATAAACTTGGCCAATTTTCCACTGATTAAGATAATCAGAATGTATGAGCTATTGTAGCGTTAGTTATACTTCAGGTGCCTCTGTTTTAGAACAAGTTTATTGAACTATGATGGAACATATCCATTCAATTGAGGTATTCATTATACAAGAACTACAGTGTATTTGAAACGGTTGCTAGAAATTTTCTCATAAAGCTGCTTTCTTGTTCCATTGTGACTATATGACGAGGAATTATTGGCCTTACCTCATTCCATTCACTCATTCCATTACCTTTTCCTGGGAATGAGATACATAATTTTATTTACGTGTTTTAAAATACCTGCGTAAAAGTTTTGGAGGCACACGTTTTAAGTGAACACGCTACCCTTAAACCATCGTTGGGGAGTATTAGAAATATAGAGAAAAACATTCTAGAATATGAGTAAAGGTTTGATATATTTGTCTAGCGACAAAATCTCGGGATTCTAATTTTAATGTTATTTTCCAATGATAAACAAAAATTAGATTAAAAAAAGGAAATTATACTTGAGACTAATTTCCTCGAACAAAGATTTTAATTGTATGTGAAATAATCTATTATCTAGTTGTTGTAAAGAGAATAATTACAATGAAATAATGTAAGTTAATATTAATACCCTAAAGCTACCGAGCAATATGGATCCTGTAAATATTAGCTCACGGAAAATGTTATTTTTTCAAAATGCCTTGAATAATTTATTCTAGGGGTATATCAGACCATTCAACATAACACTTAGAGTTTGATGGAAGGTTTTCACAGTAACTATCTTTTATCAAACTTTTTTGGAGAAAGGTGATGAAGAAATTTCAATCAGGAATTTAATTTTGATAAGCATTATCAGCCAATATTGTTACTACCTGGATGTAAAATGGGCCTTGTATGTGTCATATATGATGTGTTGCTACTTGAAACTACATGGTTTCTAAGGTAACAAGAGAATGCGTACTGCCACCTCATAAAGTCTCTCTACACTTTGGGTTAGTGCTTGCTAACTTCAGGGGGAAATCCCTATGCAATTTGGAAATGAGGTATGAACCTCGAAAACCAAAGAATGCTTCCAAAATGCAAGAAGTACGCATCATTATATAAAAATTCAGATTTATAATCTACATTAAAACAATTCAAACAATTCAAACAATAAGCAACAATGCAAATTTAATCCTAAACATAGAATTCTACCCTGGCAACTTTGTGAATATTATGAAATCCCCACTTTGTGGTTGTAAATAATACTAGAACAATATTTAGTATAGTCGTTCACAGTTAATCATAAGGATTTAAAAGTGTGTTCACTGTGGTGTTGGATTGGAAAGTTTATGTATATATACGTTCAAGAAAAAAAGGAAAAATAAAAAAAAAGGAAGAAAGTGGGCACATATTCAAGAGCATCTATTGAAACAATAATGAGCCTAAATATGCATTGAAGAGCTTGTATATAAATATATATATATGTTGAAGAGCATTAGATCAAAGAATGGGAACTTGGTAGAGTGTTGATATTTTTTTTCAGGTAAATGGTCAAGTATAGGGAGTTGGCACTATTAATACATAGCATAGGACATATTTGTAATTTTTTTATATGCAACAACATTGAATGTGTTCAAGTTCGCATAGAGTTTATTCCTTGGTATGAAAAGTAATTGGAACAATACCAACAGTAATAATTGTTGCATTATATTTATGTTGTGGTGTAATATGTGTGATGGTGATGTGGTCATCATCTAGCCTTGAATGGCCTATAGTGTAGGAATTGTAAATGATAACAGGGTATAATGGTTGATAATTCTCATCATGCCAGAAATTGTGCACAAATTGTAGATGTGTGTTGAAAAAAAGGCTCCTTTAGCATATTTTATTCACTACTGTGTTTTTGTCATGACATTTTATATGAGGAAAGAAACAATTCATTGTTGAACCATGAATACAAATCGATATCGTGTTACATGTATCTTTCATTGTGAAGCTTCAACTTATTTATGAATAGAAGGCTAGCTGCTTTTACATGGTTCAATAATAGGAAAATTTAGTCATATAATGATTGTAAATTAATCATAACTATGTTTAGTGTGGAACATAGTATGCTTCTAACAGATAACTATATAAATATTTATGCATGAGAAAATAATTCTTATTTAGAATTGCATAGAACAATTAAATCCTTATGTATAAGGATTTCCGTAAAGGCAATTCTCTACCTGCAATTCTAGTTTATTTAGTGGGTTGATTTTCATGTAAATCTCCAAAATAGTCATGCTTGAGCATGTGGAGATTTTGGTATCATAGGTGAAGGTAAAATGCATATATATGCATGATAACAACTAGATGTGCATAATGAAAACTTGGGAAAAAATGGTATCATTAATGATGAAGAGAAATTAGATAGTTTTTCTTAAAATATCTAAAGTTTTTTCTTAAAACCTCTAACACAAACCATAACATATACCAGTTGAGGAACCTTGTGGAAAACTATATTAGGTAAGAGATTTAAATAAGGATTGGAGAATAAAAACAAATCTCATGTAATACTTGAAAGGAGGATTATATAATGGAGGAAGTCCATGGTTGTATCCAGGCCTAATTGTTGTATATATATACCTATGCCTTGTCACATATAGTTTTACATGGTGTTATCATAGTCTCATTCGGTGGTCATTAAGATAAACATATTGAAGAGGAACATGATTAATATCCAAGCATGCTAACAAGTTATATGATGATGGACCAGTCTCTGGCTCTAATGTCAGTCTTCCCAATTTGATTGCAATATCTTCTATGTCTCCGGTTTGGTCTCTTGTCAATTCTCTGAGGTCATCAGTCATTAAATCTTCAGCTGAAATAATGGAAGCCTTGTAATTGCTGTCACAAACTAATAACAATTCCGCCTTGCTGCAATTCAATATCTATTCACTATCCTCATAAATGGAATGGGGTATATAAAATTGGGCGCACAAAACTCTTGCAGGCGCACACATTTGAATATTATAAAAGCATACCATATAAGCAGTGGGCGCTCAGCATTATCCACGGGTTTGTAGCTCATACAATACACCATATATTATTGATGCAAACCATATATGCGTTGAACGCACAGTATTCGTAGAGGTTGTGTCACGTTCTACAATACATGCACGACCTTCTAATAAACAACACCACTATATTCGGTATTACCAAATAAACTTTGTATTAGATTTATGGTGCAATGTATTGAAGGTTTATTGGATAGCGCAGTGTATACTAGTTGTTTTTAACAACCACGGTACCTGTTAATTGCCACAACAGTTTTACGCATAACCAATTAATGGACAGCGCATCACAACTGCTCTAAAGCCCGTCCATACCTTTCTATTAATCCACAAAAAAATGAACTGTGCGCACCACAACTTTCAATCTAATTCTACAGGCATATATATACCATAAAAAGACAGTATACGCACCACTGGCTTTTTAAAGCACCTCCAAATCCTTTTTATTCAATCATCAAATTATGAACAACGCGGAAATCCCCTCCATTACACAGTTAAACAACATATATTTCACATAGGTCCGCACTCTCATTCTTATCCAAGACACTTTGTTTTTCTCTTTGAAGAGCTGCCAATTTTCTTTCTTCTTCCTACTTTTCATACACAAAATAAATTCCTAATTCTAGAATTCTACATGAGAGGAAATCTTTCCTCCTTGGCGGCTAAGTTTTTACATTTTTTTCCTTTTTTACTCATAATGTAAATCTTTATTTAGTACAAAAGTGGCTTTTACCTAATAATTTAAGCTTTTTACCATTTAGTAAGTTTTATTCTCCATGCTAATCCTACTTTTAGAGAAAAGATAGCATGTCTTATTTTTTTTCCTATTTTTAACTGAGGAAAAAGACATATTTTTAACTGGGAAAAAAAAACATAGAAAGTGCAGGCTTTTCTGAGAGTCGCCTACTCCTGCATCACACTCCCAAGGTTGAAAATGATCATGATCTCCTGATCATGCTTTTTTTTTTTATCTTGTCCGCCTGGATCCCATACTTTTTTCTGCAAGTCCCCATCTGCTGTTACTTGCTGCCTTTCTCCAGGTCTCCATATGTTATGCTGTCTTGCTCCATTAGTCGCACTTTCATAATTTGTTTATGTTTTCATCTTGCTACTGCTTCCGCTGCTCCTCTTCCTTGCTGATGTTTTCCGCTGAGATGCTTTCAACATGATTCTTCTTATAAGCTCAATTTCTTTGTCCAATAATTCTTCAAGCTGCTGATTTCTTGTTGCCTGCTGAGCTAAGACGGATTCCTCAGTTTGTACTGTCACCCGCTGACTTCTTGCTTCTATGCTTGTTTCTGTTCTGACTGCCACCCGATCATCCACACCCTCTTGTCCTCTGGAACAGAAAAATTCTTCTCTCCTCAACTGAGTCAAATGTTCTGCACCAATACCTGCACTCACAAAACACTTGTTAGAAAAAATCATAAGGCATCAGTGCCTTACTTCCCTCTGCCAGCATTTCAGTATACTGATCCCAATCATTCTTGAAATTATCATTCAGTCTATCCTCAGCATCATCCTCTCCGAGAATGCTTCTGTATTCTCGAACCTCTTTATTTTCATTCATCTTTGTCTTTATATTCTGAATACTTATCCTCTGTACTTCTAGCCTCTTCTCTAGAACATTTAACTCATGCCATAAACTTATCATCTCTTTTTAGAAACTTTCTGTGCAATCTTCAATACTTTCACAAGCCAAGCTTTTTGTTGTTACTATCTCCTCACCTGCATTCATGCACAACTTGTCAGTTTGAAAACTACAAGTTTTAACAGTCTCCCTTGTCAGTTCAGATACCAGCTCTTCCAGCTGATCCTTTTCTTCATTCGCATGAACTTCCTCTTCCAACTCAGCTGCTGTGAGTTCTTCTTGTTTCAACTGTACATCCACTATCTGCTCCAAGTATTCCTTTCCTCCAAATAACAGAGTTTTTGAATCAGTCTTCTGTCCTGGTACATCCTCCTGCAAAGGCAACAATGTATGATTAACACCATCCTTTCCAAATTTGTAGGTGTTCCTCTTCCCATCATGCATGGCTGCCCTGTCATATTGCCAAGGTCTTCCAAGCAATATGTGACACACATCCATAGGCATCACATCACAAACAATTTTATCTTTGTACTTCCCCACTTGGAATTCTACTTCACACTATTCACTTACCAGCAGTTGATGTCCCTTTTACCACCATGACACTTTATACGACGTTGGGTGCCTCCTTGTTTTCAACTTCAATTTCTCTACTACTTCTGTAGAAACCAAGTTATCAGTGCTACCACTATCAATGATCATCTGGCAACATTTCCCTTGAACTTTGCATACTGTCCTGAATAAAGTTTTCCTTTGTGGCGGTTCAGTCACCTCCTCTGCTGGCTTGATTAGAAATTTGTTAAGTACCAAAGACTCTCCGCTTTCTGGTGTATCCACCTCTTCTATTACTGCTACCACTGGTACCCTTTCTTCAGCTGGAGCCACAATTGCATTCCTCTGATTTATGTCTGCACTCTCTGGGCACTCAAAAGCTCTATGTCCCAGCTTATTGCATCTGTAGCATCTTACTTCTCTGCCTCCTCTTCCTCTGGAAAAACTCCCTCTGCCTCTTGCATCACCTCCTGTGGATGCATGCTGGGTTGAGCTACTGCTAGCTCCTTCTGCAGGTGCTGTAGATCTTCCACTACCACCTTGACTTTATTTTCCTCTGAAAGTCCCTCTCCCTCTGGCAGACTGCTTCCTCATGAGTTTTTCCTCCGCTTTCAGTGCTATCTGATAAGCTTCCTCTACTGTTTTAGGAGACAACAGACTTATCTCATCCTGAGGCCATTCATATATCTAGCCACCCTCTCATCTGTATTATGGGCTTCTCCAGCTCTTATGCTCACCTTATAAACTCTTCTGTATATTCTTTCATTGTTAAAGCTCTCTATCTAAGATTTTGCATTTGCCTAAATAATGTTTACTGATCATTACTGGGCAAAAACTTACCTTTTAGCTTTGCTACCATTCTGCTCCAATTCTTGATTGGCTGCTTACCCAGTCTCCTCCTTTCCGCCTACACACCATCCCACCAGAGCGCTGCATGGCATTTTAGTTTGGTGACAACAAACTTTACCTTCTTCTCATCTTCCAATTCTTCATAATCAAAGAATTTCTCCATGCTATTAATCCAGTCGATCAGTTCTTCTGGATTTAGTCCTCCTTGATATACTAATACTAACTGGTTCCATGGTCTGGCTGTGGATTTCATCACTGACTGAAAGAGCCTCATCTCATGATAAATCTCTACCGCTTCCTCCTCAGTAGCTTCAGCTTCGGGTTCACTCACGTCTCCATCATCTATATTCCTGCCGGAGATTAGCGCATCCAATCTAGCTCGCAGCTCCTCTATATCTTCCCTCAATTCGACATTCTCAGCATGCCGTCCTCTTCCACCACGTCCACGTCCTCGTCCTCTTCCAACCCTGAAAGCCATCATTCTATTGCTTCTGAGATTTGACTCAACGCCAGTTGCTGGCTCTGATACCACTAATGATGGACCGGTCTCTGGCTCTAATGTCAGTCTTCCCAATTTGATTGCAATATCTTCTATGTCTCCGGTTTGGTCTCTTGTCAATTCTCTGAGGTCATTAGTCATTAAATCTTCAGCTGAAATAATGGAAGCCTTGTAATTGCTATCACAAACTAATAAAAATTCCACCTTGCTGCAATTCAATATCTATTCATTGTCCTCATAAATGGAATGGGGTATATAAAATTGGGCGCGTAGAACTCTTGCAGGCACACACATTTGAATATTATAAAATCATACCATATAAGCAGTGGGCGCTCAACATTATCCACGGGTTTGTAGCTCATACAATACACCATATATTATTGATGCAAACCATATATGCGTTGAACGCACAGTATTCGCAGAGGTTGTGTCACGTTCTACAATACATGCACGACCTTCTAATAAACAACACCACGCTATTCGGTATTACCAAATCAACTTTGTATTAGATTTATGGTGCAATGTATTGAAGGTTTATTGGGTAGCGCAGCGTATACTAGTTGTTTTTAACAACCACGGTACCTGTTAATTGCCACAGGCAGTTTTACGCATAACCAATTAATGGACAGCACAACACAGCTGCTCTAAAGCCTGTCCATACCTTTCTATTAATCCACAAAAAAATGAACTGTGCTTACCACAACTTTCAATCTAATTCTACAGGCATATATATACCATAAAAAGACAGTATACGCACCACTGGTTTTTTAAAGCACCTCCAAATCCTTTTTATTCAATCATCAGATTATGAACAACGCGGAAATCCCCTCCATTACACAGTTAAACAACATATATTTCACACAGGTCCGCACTCTCATTCTTATCCAAGACACTTTGTTTTTCTCTTTGAAGCGCTGCCAATTTTCTTTCTTCTTCCTACTTTTCATACACAAAATAAATTCCTAATTCTAGAATTCTACATGAGAGGAAATCTTTCCTCCTTGGCGGCTAAGTTTTTACATCTTTTTCCTTTTTTACTCATAATGTAAATCTTTATTTAGTACAAAAGCGGATTTTACCTAATAATTTAAGCTTTTTACCATTTAGTAAGTTTTATTCTCCATGCTAATCCTACTTTTAGAGAAAAGATAGCATGTCTTATCTTTTTTTCCTATTTTTAACTGAGGAAAAGAACATATTTTTAATTGGGAAAAAAAAACATAGAAAGTGCAGGCTTTTCTGAGAGTCGCCTACTCCTGCATCACACTCCCAAGGTTGAAAATGATCATGATCTCCTGATCATGCTTTTTTTTTTATCTTGTCCGCCTGGATCCCATACTTTGTTCTGCAAGTGCCCATTTGCTGTTACTTGCTGCCTTTCTCCAGGTCTCCATATGTTATGTTGTCTTGCTCCATTAGCCGCACTTTCATAATCTGTTTCTGTTTTCATCTTGCTGCTTGCTTCTGCTGCTCCTCTTCATTGCTGATGTTTTCCGCTGAGATGCTTTCAACATGATTCTTCTAATAAGCTCAATTTCTTTGTCCAATAATTCTTCAAGCTGCTGATTTCTTGCTGCCTGCTGAGCTAACGCGGCTTGCTCAGTTTTTACTATCACCCGCTGACTTCTTGCTTCTATGCTTGTTTCTGTTCTGACTGCCACCCGATCATCCACACCCTCTTGTCCTCTGGAACATAAAACTTCTTCTCTCCTCAACTGAGTCAAATGTTCTGCACCAATACCTGCACTCACAAAACACTTGTTAGAATAAAAATTCATAAGGCATCAGTGCCTTACTTCCCTCTGCCAGCATTTCAGTATACTGATCCCAATCATTCTTGAAATTATCATTTAGTATATCCTCAGTATCATCCTCTTTGAGAATGCCTCTGTATTCTCGAACCTCTTTATTTTCATTCATCTCTGTCTTTATATTCTGAATACTTATCCTCTGTACTTCTAGTCTCTTCTCTAGAACATTTAACTCATGCCATAAACTTATCATCTCTTTTGAGAAACTTTCTGTGCAATCTTCAATACTTTCACAAGCCAAGCTTTCTGTTGTTACTATCTCCTCACCTGCATTCATGCACAACTTGTCAGTTTGAAAACTACAAGTTTTAACAGTCTCCCTTGTCAGTTCAGATACCAACTCTTCCAGCTGATCCTTTTCTTCATTCGCATGAACTTCCTCTTCCAACTCAGCTGCTGTGAGTTCTTCTTGTTTCAACTGTACATCCATTGTCTGCTCCAAGTATTCCTTTCCTCCAAATAACAGAGTTTTTGAATAAGTCTTCTGTCCTGGTACATCCTCCTGCAAAGGCAACAATGTATGATTGACACCATCCTTTCCAAATTTGTAGGTGTTCCTCTTCCCATCATGCATGGCTGCCCTGTCATATTGCCAAGGTCTTCCAAGCAATATGTGACACACATCCATAGGCATCACATCACAAACAATTTTATCTTTGTACTTGCCCACTTGGAATTCTACTTCACACTGTTCACTTACCAGCAGTTGATGTCCCTTTTGCAACCATGACACTTTATACGGCGTTGGGTGCCTCCTTGTTTTCAGCTTCAATTTCTCTACTACTTCTGTAGAAATCAAGTTATTAGTGCTGCCACTATCAATGATCATCTGGCAACATTTCCCTTGAACTTTGCATACTGTCCTGAATAAAGTTTTCCTTTGTGGCGGTTCAGTCACCTCCTTTGCTGGCTTGATAAAAACTTTGTTAAGTACCAAAGACTCTCCGCTTTCTGGTGTATCCACCTCTTCTGTTACTGCTGCCACTGGTACCCCTTCTTCAGCTGGAGCCACAATTGCATTCCTCTGATTTATGTCTGCACTCTCTGGGCACTCAAAAGCTCTATGTCCCAGCTTATTGCATCTGTAGCATCTTACTTCTCTGCCTCCTCCTCTGCCTCCTCTTCCTCTGGAAAAACTCCCTCTGCCTCTTGCATCACCTTCTGTGGATGCATGCTGGGTTTTTTTTTTACTGTAGCTCCTCTGCAGGTGCTGTAGATCTTCCACTACCACCTTGGCTTTCTTTTCCTCTAGAAGTCCCTCTCCCTCTGGCATAATGCTTCCTCATGAGTTTTTCCTCCGCTTTCAGTGCTATTTGATAAGCTTCCTCTACTGTTTTAGGAGACAGCAGACTTATCTCATCCTGAATGTCCATCCTGAGGCCATTCATATATCTAGCCACCCTCTCATCTGTATTATGGGCTTCTCCAGCTCTTATGCTCACCTTATAAAACTCTCCTGTATATTCTTTCATTGTTAAAGCTCTCTGTCTAAGATTTTGCATTTGTTTAAATAATGCTTGCTGATAATTTCTGGGAAAAAACTTACCTTTTAGCTTTTCTACCATTCTGCTCCAATTCTTGATTGGCTGCTTACCCAGTCTCCTCCTTTCCGCCTGCACAGCATCCCACCAGAGCGTTGCATGGCCTTTTAGTTTGGTGACAGCAAACTTTACCTTCTTCTCATCTTCCAATTCTTCATAATCGAAGAATTTCTCCATGCTATTAATCCAGTTAAATCATTTAGCTCAGATATGGTGATTGTTGATTTCTTATATCTATTTCCTACTGTTGAAATGGTTAACCCATGTAGCTCAGTTGTAAAGATGACATGTTATCTGTATGGAAATAATTGTTGTCTTATGTATGTGTCCTTCAATGCATATGCGGAATGGTGGAATTAGGGTATTTAATTGTTGTTACTAGTATCACAACATTAGATTTCTCATGATTGACTTGCATGTGGCTTTCTAGTGTGAAGTTATCTGTGTAAGTACATTAAATGGATTGACAATTTTAATACCCATGCAGGGTAGAATATTGCACATAATTAGATTACCTGTGCTAATGTATGACTATGAAAGTGATGGAAATATTGTACATATGACCTCTTTTACATCTAAGAATAGAGTTAGTAGCCGAAGCATGTCATTCAGTTATATATATACTGACATGGTTTACGCTGAGATTATGTATGAACATCTGAGATGACTATGGATTCTCTAACTAATTGTATTACATTCACTACAGAGATATGGTATGCTCATAATGCTCTAAAGTGATATCTACTTACGCATACTCACCAATTAAGGAAATAACGTTTCCCATTTTATGACTAATTGGTTAAGTATTTATGTTGCATGTTTAAGTAGTATACATGGTAATGAAAGGCTGGTCAATAATGTAGTGTACACTACAACGATCATGAAATTAATGTCCACTAGTGTTGGTAGATATTTACCCAGATATTTCGATAGGTTTCCTACCATCACAAGGTTAATGGTTGATCACATACATGAGACATGTTAATGAATCAAAGGTTCCATATAAGAGAATCGATAAAACAATTAATGAGAAATTTGTACTATGGCCTAATAGTAATGTGGCTGAGGTAGTTTTAGAAGACAAGATCTGCAAGCAGGGATAAATATTTAACTGTAAATGAACCCAAATTTTTAAATTTATGGGTCCTAGAGGCTAAATTCCTAGGCAGACTCAGGAGGTTTGTTACACCGTTCTTGTAGTAAAACAACCTAGTGCATACCTAGAAGGAGCATCGCTATAGTTTTTAATTTTAAAAAAAATGTGGTGCTATATTTCAATGAAACATCAATGTTATTCATGTATTAAAATACCCTGGCGAGTCTTCTAAAGAGAACCTCTAGACGGTTTTTGATTTTTAATAAATGAAACACTATAGCTCCACAAAGCATAGATGCGGTACATGTATTTGAATGCCTCATTGTCTTAAAAAAATCACCACTATAGGTTTTTTAATTTAAAAAAAAATGGTGTCATTGGATATCTAACACACTGATGTGGTTATAAAAACGCACCGAAAGACATTTAAATTAAAAAAAAATTCCTTGCTAGAAATTCCATTTTTACCATCTACAATGTTGTAGATTTCTAAAGCATCGATGCCACTCTTGCCTGATTAAAGTTCCCTAACATAAGTGCTTCTCTTTGTCACCATCCTTTCATACCATGCTTAGTGTATGGCTATCCAATTTTCTCAAACAATGGTAAAATGTGTTTTTCTCAATTATGTGCCAACAAGGCCTCCCTGACGAGAAAATGTCTATGTAATGTATATGTTTCTCTCTAATTTAATTTTTTAGTGTATTAGAATTGCAAAATATCTCAAAAAATCCATTTTTTTTTAATTTTTTTTTTCCACTTATTTGTGCTCGACAACTTCATCTCACGTCGATAGTGGTGCACCCTATAAATTTACAAGATGTACCATTGTTAGATGCGTGAACATAATGCACTACTATTTTTGCGGTATGTTTCATAAATTAAAATTCACTAGGGAAAGCTATAAATTGTACGTCGGTGTGTACAATTTTAGGTTATGCTCGATATATTTACCCAACACATTGCAAAAATCATATTAAAAAGTATAGCTCGATGCGTTCAATAACGTGAAGGATATGTACTAATCCAAAAAGGTTATATGTGTGCATCAGTGCCTGAGTTTGGGATGCACCACATTGAAAAAATATCATATGTGACCCAAAAGCGATTCATGATACGTGCGTACGAACTCTATCCGGTTCAATTATGTTTGGTAATGCACCATAATTGGTGCATTACTATTTTTTGGGCACACTAGGATTTTTCTTTTTTTTAATTGAAAGTTATTTTTCCATATAAATAAATGCATTTAAAATAAATGTAATAGATCTAACCTAGAAATATACGAGAATACAAATATACTGAGAAATAATAAGATATAAATGCTTCTTTGTTCATCAAAACCTTAAGGTAGGGCAACACCATACAACTACTCCTTAAGGAAGGAGAACACTCGACAAGCCATATGCTTGTCCATACAATATTCCTTAACATCTCTTAATGGGGAGTCTCTAGCCTCTATATAGGCCTCATACATACAATACCATGGGTCATTACCATGGTTCCCTCAGTACCATCTATCTAATGCAATGGGCTTATTACATTATTGCTAACTACTTCTGGTCCCTTACATGATACAGGTTAACCACTTTACTTATTACTATGGCCCATCCCATTATTACATTATTCCCTTGGGTACCTTCCTCTACACCCCATACTATCCCCCTAGGTATACTACATTCCACCCTCCTTAAACATGTTACGTCCTTGAAACATAAGAAGAACACAAATAATAAGATTTACTCAAAAGAGTAGTCAACTGGTACCATGCATGTGCATCTAGCCATCCAAGAGAAAGGTGAATCCTTGATCTAGCTAGTGCCTTGCTCGCATGAGATTGAAGTTGATCTTGGAAGCTCTTTTGTGTTGATTGTAGCGGGTGGATCATTGCCCCTCTCTATTTGTCATTCGGGGGTTGTTGTCCTTGTGGCTAATATGTTGCCATTGTGTTGGTTGTTTTATTGCGAGGTGATGTGGGTGGTGATATGCTGAAGTCTTAACCAATGGTGTATCTTTATTTAATTCACCACTTAATGGAGCCTGATTGGTATCTGGTACATGTTGTGGTGTTTGTTGTTGTTGCTTATCTTCCAATATTACTTCAACCATGGATTCCTCCTCTAATGTATCCGTACCTGTAACATTTTATGCTTCAGCCTTCTTGGACTCTACTTGTTTTTCTGGTACCTGGTTTGATGTTTGTGTTTGGTTGTCGACCATCAATGGCTCATCATCTTATGTTTCAGTCCCTGGAACATCTTTTGCTTCAGCCTCCTTGGATTCTACCTGTTTATTGATGGAAATATCCTGTAATGTAATTTTTTTCTTTTTATACTAGAGCTTCAGGAATTCTTCTGCACATTAATATTGATAGTAGCCACAGATTCCATCTAAGGGCAATCCAAAACAACATCCACATTAGCCACACCTGAAGCATAAAAATCAGAATGCAATACATACATGTCCATAGAAATCTTCAAATCCTTATAAACTTGCACCTTCTAATTATTACCTGTGTGTGCTCCATTTGTTTTGCTAGAGCTTGCAATCTATAAGATTTTGCTTGCAACTAGGATTTATAGACACAGTGATCTTCTCCTTTTGAATATATCCATGAACCTATAATAAGGAGATTCCACTACAAAATAACCCCCTACATGTCTCATTCCCCTATTTTCTAGCATGAGACCATTTGTCTAAAAGGAAATTTTCAAATTCTTCATCCGAAAGTTTGGACCACTGCTTCGTGTCATGTGAGTTCCACCATATGGCAGCCTCTTCTTTCATACTAAGCGATAGTAAACATTCCCAATGTGCTGGCCATAATGACTTTTCTCTTTCTATGAATTCTTCAATGGTAGGAACATTACCTTTCCCTGTAAAAATAAAATCTTTGCTAGGGTTTTTGGTTTTCTTCTTTCCAGTATGAGACCATTTGTCCAACAATTGTTTTTCAATTTCGTGAGCACTACGTAACTTCAGAAACTCACTGTAAAGTGATTTCCACCATATAGTAGCCTCATCTTCCAAATAATACCCTATTTTTCCCTTCTAATACCCTGGAAAGTCAACCTTCTTCTCTCATATAAATTTTTCAATAGTCGGCCCATCATTTTTTCCTGAAAACATATTCCTACAAGCCAAGAAGGGGGTTTTGAAAAGAAATCAGTTAATTGGCGAAAATTTAAAATGGGCACAATTCGGTCAATATTGCTCAGAATCCTTATTATGACCTGTTTTGAGAAATGGAACAACCATTTTGCTTCTAACCATGCAATAGAAACCCTGATCAAGGCACTGAAATTTCCGATTTGCGCTGCAACTATCCCGTTGTCACAAAAATTTATGAAAAAAGAGATGATTTTAAATCACTGATATCTCCCCCATCGGGACTCCAAATCGAACGATTTGTTTTTTGAAATTGGGTATTTTTTTGCAAAGAACCCAGATGTGCAATTAGATTCTACAGATTTTGCGCCAGAACGTACATATCTGATATGCAATCTCGCCGCCCCAAAAAATGTCTACAACACAACTGATTTTTAAATCAATGATATCTCCCTCATCTAGACTCTGATTTGGCAGATTGTTTTTACAAATTGGGTAATTTTTTCACAAACAACCTAGATTTGCAATTAGATTCTACAAATTTTGCACCAGATCATACATATATGATTTGCAAATTTACCGCCCAAAAAATTCTTTGAAAAAAAAAATTCTCTGCTTTACCCAAGAAAGTGCTATGATACCACTTGTAATAGATCTGACCTGAAAATATAAAAACAAACCTAGAAATAACAAGATAAAAATAGATATAAATTCTTCTTTATTGATCAAAACCCTTAAGGTAGGGTAACACCATATATTCACTCCTTAAGGAAGGAGAACACTCCACAAGCCATATGCTTGTCCATACAATATTCCTTGACATGTCTCCATGGGAGTCTGTAGCCTCTATATAGGCCTCATACATACAATAACATGGGTCATTACCATGGTTCCCTCAATACCATCTATCTAATACAATGGGCTTATTAAATTATTGCTAACTACTTGTGGTCCCTTACATGATACAGGTTAACCACTTTATTTATTACTATGGCCCATCCCATTATTACATTATTCCCTTGGGTACCTCCCTTTGTACCCCATACTATCCCCCATAGGTATACTACAAAAAAATTGTGTTTTATGTATGAGGCCAATGTATTTTATATGTCAATCATGTAGCATAGACATTAACAAAGGGATCATCATCAAGAGTAGGAGAAAATGGAGGACCAGTATATGTGGTTCAACCATGGCAGTCCCAAGAGAGGGAGAGCGATTTATACAACTACCCTATTAACACAACAAGCTCAGAGCTCTTAAGGAATGTAAGTCTCCTTAAGTACTATGCAGAGGCTACATCCCTGAAGGCACATTCTATCTTGTTGGAACATCTTATTTGGAGTTGGAGTGTCTAGAAGGAGAGTTTCCATGTTAGTCTAGGGGTGTTGTGTAGGCCCTATGAGGAGGACATATATTTTATTACTGGCCTATCCAGGAGAGGGGAGGATTTTCCCTAGTTTCCTAATGTCCCCCATGGGGTTGCAACATGTTGTCACTGTGAAAAATACCGTCAAAATTTTTTCCTACACTTGAATTTTGGATCCTATTGTAGGTCTTGTCATCGATCATTTTGTAGTCACTTCATGGTTGGGTGATGACGAGTTAAGTCTTTGAGCTCCCTTCTTTGATTGTAAGTGTCGAAGTCACGTGCTCATACATGCTCAATATGTAATTAATTCATGAGAGCATTCCTTAACAAAAGGTTTAACAAGTCTAGAAAATTCCATCGATACATTGGCCGTGTAATTTTGAATCCATGTTGACAATCAATGCATACCGACATTGATAGTCTCTCACTTTTGGCTGTGTTCGTACTTCTATTTCAGTGATTTTTTCAAACTATTGCTTTTGCACACCTTCATTTTTAGGAGTGTCATTTTTCATGATTTCAACTGTCATTATTGCTTGATTTCACTTGAATTAGTCTCATTTTCATGTTATCCTTACTCTGGCATGTGTCTCATTCACCATCATTCAATCACTTCGTGTGTCATTCACACTCTTCTTTTCATATAGCAAATCTCATATTTTTGCATGGGAAGTGTTGTTTATGATGTAAAGTGGAGATTTGGTTTGTTTCAAGGGATAAAATTTGTGATAATGAGTTATTCTTACCATGAAAAGATGTATCACACCCATTTCCAAAGTTTCAAGCACTGTTAAACAAGCGTCATCGCTTTCATCACAAAGTGTATCTTTAGTGTGGCACTGGGAGTGAGGGTCCCAATGTTGTAGCACTTAGGAAGTATGTGTTCATGTGTTTTTGGTGTCATGTTTTGTATTTTCAATTGATGTAAGTGTGTGATCATGCTCGAGTCTTGTTCTTGTTCACTTCATTTAACTTATCACATACTTAGTAAAAACTCGGGAAACTCCCCGATTGGGTCACTCAGCCTCATCCAACCCTTATGAAATGTGCATTGTGTAGTCTCACTACTCAAGAAGAAACCTTTCCTTTTGGGACTGTGTAATGCATAGTATTTTCGTCATAGAATTGCACACTATGTAATCTTAATGTTCGGGCCCAACCGCCTAACCTCAAGAACTCCATAATATTTATTTCTATCCCAGCCTAAAATGCGCATTGAAAATTCTCAGTGCTCAATTGTAAGCCTTGAGCTCCTAAAATGTGCAACTGTGTAATCACATGACCTATTTTCCTTTTAGAACTACACACTAGGCAACTTCAAGGTTCAAACCCGAAGCTTCACATTCTGAGCCCCTCAACCACATAGGCACTTAGCCATGGCATTCCATAACTTTTCATTGTGCACTCTCAAGCATCAAGCCTCAACCTTGAACTCTTGAACTATGCAAATAATCAATCAATTGACCTCTCTCCTTTTGGAACTACGTATTACGTAACCTCAAGGCTCAAGCCCTCAACCTAACATTTTGATCCCCTCAACTGCGCATATGACTATACTTAGCCTACATGAACTAAACATTACATGGTCTGAAGGCTCAATCTTGGTCCCTGACCTTTTGAGCTCCTCAACTACGCAATTCCTCAAGTTGTCTTCCATCCTATCACTCTCTTATAACTTAGTGAGTTGCTATCATAAAGCATGTTAGACTAGCAAATTTTTAGACTGATATCATCTTGTCATGTATGGATTTTAGTTGTAGGTACTCTATCTTATCATGAAAGGATGACGATGGAGGAAAATGTGAAGTAGACCATGATAGAAGAAAGCTATGGAGCTAAGAAGACAAGATGATCATGAAGCAAGAAGGTGAAGGAACACCAAATTACAATCGAAGATCAAAGATCATGACCGCATGAAGACTCTATACTAATTCATAAGAGATCATGATCTATCTTTCAAAGAGACACAAAGAAAGAATAAAAAAGGAATGACCTCACATTGCCATGTCATCATGCACACCATGTCATCAATGTCATGTCATATCATGTCATGAGTCATCATGTTCCACACCATTTTGTGGATTATGTATATTCATATTAAAAAAATGAATTGTAAAGAGGAAGTCCAAGAGTCATGTATAGAAAAGGAAGATTCATGTAATAGCTAAAAATTCATAAAGAAGTCAAATAGACATGATGGTAGTCGAAGAGTCATAAGGGAGGTGAAGGATCACCCCATTTGTTATATATACACCCTTATTGTACAAGAAAAGGAATTTTCACCTTAACTTCTCCTATGAGGCATTGGAGAGGAAGATAGTTGTTTTGGACAAGTCAGTGACTTCTTTAATAACCCCCTATTGGGGCTAGTGGTGTTCACTGTCTTGATGTATCTTGGACCTTTTACTTAATTTAGAAGCTCTTTGAGCCAACATGCTTTCATTCATATGTCTTGAATATTGTAAGTATTATTTGAATGTTTGTGATGCATGTTATTGTTGTCTGTACTAAGGAAATTGAACTATTTCGGTGGATTTGGTACTTATCTTGTTGAAGGCGTGTTGTATTTTCTTTAACAATCATTTCTTCCTTGTGAACTATTTCACTCATTGATCAACGATTCATTCATATGTGTATGGTCATATGCCCTTTCTAGATTAGTAGTAATATTTTTCTTTAAAGGGAAAAATTTTCTTTTCCCCTTTGGTAGAAGTACCTTGATACTTCCACAACTGAACATTTCACAAGGCATACTCACTTTTTGATTCAAAAATACCTGTGTGTTACTCTCTTGTGCTAAACTTTGTAGCCAATGAAAATATACAAGGATACATGGAAACCATGCCAATGCTCCAGATGGGGATCATACTCCAATTGTGTGACGTCTAATTGTGACTTCACATCGGGGAGACCTCCTTGGTTGACAACTTTCTAGCACCTTCAAAAAATGGTGCTAGAAGGAGTGCCAGACGAAAAGGTTTGCCCATTGAGTCTGTTCTAAATATCTTATCTTTATATGCTAATTCTCAAATAATACTCGCACGGTGTTTCTCTAATTTATCCATTTGTGAATTTTCGATCCCCGATGAACCCCTTTATCACTTGTCTCCAATGAAGTTTCACGGTGAGGATGGAACATCCATAGCCGAGCGCATTTGTGGTTTTCCTTAAATTTGTGAATCTTACGAAATTGATGATGAAGATTTTGCTTGTGTGATTTTATTCCACACCCTTGAAGGTCAAGCTAATCGATTGTGTCATACCTTACCATCTACTTCCTTCCATTCTTTTCATCATTTCCTCCAGGATATTTATCAAGCCTTCGATAAGTATGATTACCGAGATGTTCTTAAAAGAATTAATTAGTTAAGAATGAATCCTAATGAATTAGTTGAGGATTTGTCTAATCGATTACTTCACCTTTGTTGTGAATTTCATGAAGAAGGTACACATTGGGATTTATTGAAGCAAAATTTTGAGTATTTGGTTCATTTATATTTTCACTGTGACCCTAAACCCCCTAATGTTTCTACTTCCCTAAGTTGTGAATCATGAGACACCTCTAATTTTAGAGGAGGAATCTATTACTATTTTTGTGCCTTGTCCTCCTCCTTTTTCAGTCCTGATATGAGTGCCTTCTACCGATGATAATAAGGTTGATAAATCTGCAAATCAAATTCCTAATCCATAGTGTCATCCTCTTTCCATTTTTCATAATTCAGATCTCATGGAGGAAATCTTAGAATGGTTCATGAAACATATGGTGAAGAGAAACTCCTCCATTGTGCAAGATAATATTATTGATCATAACTTAAATATTGAGTCTAATTTTGATACCTGTCATCCTTTACCATCCCCTTTTCATCACCCATTGTCCCTTGTTCTACCTAATCGATCTATTTCAAATCTAAGCAGGGTAGTCACATTTCATAGGTAGAGGAGAAGAAATGTGAGGTTTCTTTCAATATTTATTCTCTTTTTAAAAATCCTCCATGTAAAGATGGTGTTTCCTCATTTTTGGTCGATATTGAATTTGGTAATAGTAGTATTCAATTAAATGCGATAAATTTTCCCAATCAATCTCAAGTCTTGGGAATGAATCATTCTAAGGACGATGAATCTATTGATACATATGATGATGACTACCCAAGTGGACCAGCTAGTCTTCTAGTTTCTAAAGAAGAATCTATTTCGAAAGATTTATATCTTAGATTTATTTGAGTTAAAGAATATTATATTATGAACACTTCTTCCTCTTCACCTTCATATCCTTTGTGCTATACTTTTTACAATGCATCAACTTGTGATGGAGACTCTCAATGTTCTTCAAGTTTATTATCTCATGAGTCACATCATGAAATGATAGAAGATAGTGAGAGTATCCATAATGAAGAAGAAAGCGATGAAATTATAGAGCATCCATGCCATACCTTATCATATCTTTCTTGTATGGGGGAAACCAAGGAAAATTTTAAGGACGGAAAATTTTCTTGAAGTTTAAAAACATTGGTGAATCTCACTGATCCCTAATATGGAAACTATAAAATGTTTATTGATATATTTGTAAAATTATTCAAAATTATAATGATTTTATATCTAGTATATATATAATGTTGGTGATTTTAAGGTAAAATAATTTTATATTCTAAAATTTGGGCGAATCATCTTTTATAAAATTGGAAATTGGCAAATTTGTTTTTTGGAATAATCATGGAAAATTAGCCCACTGGGCAAACATTAGCCCCTAAAATTTTCCATGGGGAAACTCTTTGAATCAGTGTGATCATGTGATTTTTCCGATTCATACATCCTCAGACCTGCAATTAGAGGAATATTATGACTTGAGCAATTTGTTTGTTTTAGTTGAAAAATCTGATCAAACCAATGATGTAGATAACTGTCGTCCAGATAATGGTGATTTTGTTAGCTTAATCGATAACAACTGTCCACATGAAATTTACGATCTGAATCAATTTATAAGATGTTCTTATATGTATTTTAGAAGTTTTGGAACTTGTCTAGAAGTCGAGGATCTTCAACTCTCGTTGATGACTATGTCAGGTTCTTGCAATACTGTTAAAATTCTTGAACGATGTTAGCTCTGGATTTTCTTGCATAATTATTTTATTCATATTATTTCGCTAGATTAAAAAATGTTCTTAATGGACTTTGGAATTTCTCGTTATAATTTTCCTATTTTTTGAGATCGGTTTTTTGTTAATACTTTTGTAATGAATTCATCCTCACGTAAATCTCTTAGATCAAACTTGGGTTTGGATTGTATACCTTCCATGAATGCACAAAATTACGAAGAAAATTGATTTGAATATTGCCTTTGACTGAAGAATTCATATATGTTAAGGGCTATGGTGGATAATCAACTCCTAATCTCTCTTGTGAATGTCTTGATGACACCATAAGTCCTCTTGAGTGTTAGTGCTTGAGTTATTTGTTGGATTAGGTTCTTGTTTTTCATTCATTACATATTTAATAGTTTCATTGGTTCGCTATACTAGAATTCCTTTTCAATTATTTCGATGATTGCAATGCTGGTACAATTTGTCACTAGTTACAGGAAAACGATTTTCCAAATTTGGCATGCAAGGGAGTTGATTCTATTGTTCAGAGAACTTGCATTGTTGTTCAAAATGGTTTATCTCTGTTAACTACAAACTCGGAGTCTAACACCTTAATCAATTCATATGATAAGTATTCTGGATATGATGATTGTCATTCGACTTGTCATTTTTGCAGCAGCACATCAGATGACTATTGTTTTACATCCTTTGATATTTATGTTTTAACATCTTTCTATTTGGTTACTTGTCAAGATATCGAGGAATTTCAACCTTTGCTGATGATTATGTGAGGTCCTTACTATCTTGGCATGCATGATGAATATGATTACATCCATTTTCGCCAACAATAGTATGTTGACGGTGTTGGACCCGCCAACATGTAGGGGATATCTCAGATATGAAGTCCCAGTCATACCTCACACCATTTGGTGTGGGAGTCCCATCTGGTATAATGGCCCAGTTGCCAAATCCTTAAGTATTTTCCTTGGCTCTAGCTGTTAGCACAAGAGAGTGATGAAATGGTGTCTTTGAAAAGCAAGGGGAGTGTGCTCGGTGAGTGTTCAGTGCAACTTTGTCGAGGTTATTCTACTACAAAGGGGGAGAGAAAAGTGAGCCTCTAAGTGAGAGGTAACAATACCACCCAGGAGGAGACACACATGAACCAGAGGACTTGTTTAACATCTAGTAGAATAGTCCATAGTTGATGTGATGGTCGTTACAACCAATAAACAAGGAAATATCTCTCTAGTATCCCGTGAAATATTACACAAGGATGGGACAATGATAATAACCATTACAGCACATTCTCGATAAAATAAGAACTAAAATAGCATAAATTGTTCAACTATCTTAGTACTCGTGAAAACAAACATGAAATACAACTATCCACAAAATAGTCTTACAAACATTCATAGTCCATGCATGAAGAATCTGTTGACCTTAAAAGGATTATGTTATTAAGAAAAAGTTCCAAGACACATGTTTACAATGTACATCACTAGCCCCAGTAGTAGGACATTCAAGTCACTTATTTCTCCTCAAAGTACTAGCTAATCTCTCTAATGCCTTGTGGGAGGAGCCATGGTGAAAATTATTTTTCTCACACAATGAGCGGGTATATATAACCAAGGGGTGATGCTTCTCCCTTGTTACGCTTTGACTACCCTCATGACCGCTCAACTTCCTATGACTTTTCAACTTACATGACTCTTCATATTCATGTGTGTCCTTTGGACTTCCACTTTACAATAAATTTGATAGCAATATACATGGTCCACAATAGGGATGTGTCATATGACAAATCATGACATGAATTGACATGACACTCTTGAAATGGACAGGCTTGATGATGTGGCAGTTTCAACTAACTTCTACTTCTAAGTGCTAGATGTCTTCTTCGATATGCTTTCTCTTATCCTCCGCATAACTTGGTGACGTAGGGTCTTTAATGATCTTATGTGTTGGATGGTAGTTGCAAATGTGTGTCCCTTTTCTTCCTCTTGATCGATCCACTTGTAAGCTTAGCCATAAGAGAGTCTTTAGGCATGCTTCCATGCTTCCTTCTCCTTCTTCATCATCTTGCCATGACTTGATATTGTACTTGTTCCTGGAATCCACTCATGACACGATGACATCAATCTGAAAAATCCCTAGTTTAAGATGATGAATTATTATTGATGAAATCAACACAAGATAAGTCACAAAATAGGAGAAAGGGTCTAGTGACTATGCATTGCGTAGTTCCAGTAGACAGGGAGAGAGTTTGATTACTGAGACTACGTAGAGTGTAGCTTAGGCTGGACCAAGGGACATTTTTTACATAATCCCCACTAAGGGAAAAAATTGCGTAGTGCCCACTAAGTGACAAAGTTGTGTAGTTCAATAAGACAGTGGTTGCTACGGGATGGAACCCTAATAGGAAAGATTGTGCATTTTCAAGAGGCAAGGGGGACTAGGCAATAGAGAGGCCTGGAGGGAATATTTGTCCAGTTTCTAAAGGGAGTGAGGTTCGACTAAGGAAAGGGCACTCGAGAAATCATCTATGTAGTTTTAGATGCTAGGGGAGGTTGGACTCTTTGCTCATTTTGTAGTTCCAACAAGTAAAGGAAAATATCCAGGGTTGAAAGTGTGAAGTGCATAGTTCAAGGTAGACTGGAAGGCATAGCTATGCAATTATGGAGGTCAAGGTAGGCTGCTGGACTCTGGGATTTTCATAGAACAACAACCCTAGATGAAAATGATTGTGCATTGCGTAGTTCCAGGTAGCATGGTCATAGCTAAGAGGGATGAGACTGTGTAGTGCGTAACTCAGTCAGGGCCTCGTGAAGCTAAGTTTCTTGGTGGGGAAGGTTTTTTGAAAATGGCTATCTAGGAAGGGAGATGGACTCGTGATGAAATTGAATTGTGATCACACACTTAGCATAATTTGACGACATGAAAACATAGACCATCATAACACAGAAGAAAAGCATTCTCCTATGTGTGATTGCCTCATGACAAGATGCGACAAGTGTGACACTTAAGATAGACTTTGGGATGACCGTGATGATACTTGTGTGACAATGCTTAAGACTTTTTGTATGAGTGCATTGAATGTTTACATGGTTGGGACAACTCATATACATAAATATTGACCTTCGACCGGAAAGGGCTCGCAAACATTATATAGTATTCAAACATGCCAAAAGATGATAGTTAATCCAACAAGAAAAAGGGGCCAAAGCACTTCAAGAAATCTCATGAAATGAGCTTGAGTGTTTGCAAAAATTGAGGAAAAGGCCAAGGAAGACTCTGAAATTTGAGTGCAATCCAAAAATTTTGAGGGTGTTCCAATAACTACAGCACTTGGTGACACATTGGTTGAACTCCAACTTTTCTATCTTGGTTAGTTTCTTTTAGGTAGGGCCTTAGTTCCTTAGGGAGTATTGATTCATCATGCAGATCACTTTGGCATTCCCACTTACCCCATGGAAAGACATGGTCCCCCCTATACCTTCTCGGTTGAAAAAAACATAAGATTCAACATAATCACAATGTTTCGAGTTGGGAGGGGTATTTTGACTAGCGAGGTTAAGATTTCAGAGTATATTTTTTCACCCGTGGTGTTGCTCCACTGTCAGCAGGCCTGGATAGTACCCCAATGGAGTCAAGCAGGAACGCAACCATTGCTCCGCTTCCGAAAAGCCTGTACATTACCCCGATGGAATTTATTGCTTCACCTCTCTGTGCAGGAAGCCTTTCTCTTCTTTCACCTTTATTTATTAATTTAAAGAGAATTGTGCATCAACACTTATTTATTTTGGGGTGGAAGAGGGATCTCAACTTATGAAGAGCATAAGAGGTTGTTCCATCAGAGAAGAATATAGAGACCTCTGATTTAGGTTTGCTCATTTAGATTTCCCCTTCCCTATTTCTACTAATGGGATAATATTGAGAACATCAATAGAAAAACTGAGTATAGGAATGATGTTTCTGAAGCAGCCATGGGTTCATGTTTGTAACAAAAATCTTATAACGGACAAATCCTATTTTGTGTCGTAACTTCATCGACCAAAATATGTAATCAACACAAGGAAGACAGATAGAAGGCTAGCCAAATTCTTTAGCGTCATAAGACTTTATACGTTAGCCACACACACACTTAGAAGCCACAACAAAATGAGGCACACCACTTATTCCAATAACAAAATCAACACAAAAGCAAAGAAACAAATAGAAAACAAAAAATACTATGTACATAGTGCGACGCACAACCCCAAATCTTCATTGAAAATACTATTTTAAGGGAGAGAGTCAATCTTCCCATCAAGTGATTGAATATGGTATGTGTACTGGCCAAGATTCTGGTGTACCGTGTATGGTCCAATCCACAGGAATTGAAACTTAGTGTGCTTTCCTTTGTCCTCGTGGGATTTATCCCACTTTAAGACGTCAACCACACTAAAGATGTTTTTCCTTGTAGATTTCTTGTCAAATGACCTCTTGATATGACTCCGGTGAAGTAAAATTTTTTCTTTAGCTTTCAACCTTTCTTCGTGTAGCTTGTGCAAAGTGTGCATCCTACGTTGGACTAAAAGACAAGGATTGCCTTAAGACTCTTGTGACAATTGGAGAGCGGGAAAGTAGATGTTTGGTGGGAGGATGACTTCTTTTCCGTACACCAGGAAGT